>CM030855.1:1345676-1350676 GCA_018105865.1 Metaphire vulgaris
GTATTTACCATTGGGCCATTTGGGCCATGCCCCCTCCCCTTTGGTCTTGGCCTAGCCTGTCCGCAGACCCCATTATAGGCTCGCGCTTGGCGCTCGCCATGGCCTGCCCCCTTACCAAAATTCTAAATACGCCACTGCTTACCCTTTCCCTTTGGTAGCCTCTGAAAAAGTGGGGGGACTCGAGCCTTGTGGCCTTATAGAAGTCTAAGGCTATATGGTTGATTGATTGATTGATACCCTCTAGTAATTGTTTTTCACGATATAAATTTTTTTTTGGGGGGACGGACACACCGTTAACATCCGCTCCACCTACCGACTGATTTAACTGTGAGACTGTTTCTGCTTCAGGCTAATTATTACTACTCGTCTCCATCTGTTGCTGCTGCTCAGGCTAATTATTACTACTCGGTTCCACCTGTTGCTGCTGCTGCTGCTTTTCACCCTCCCCATCCTCCTCCTCCTGCCTCACGGGACACGGAGTGGTGGAGAGGAGCTCAGAGCATCTACGATTTCTCGGCCGTAGACATCGACGGACGTGAAATTCCTCTCAGCGTCTATAGGTCAGTGGAGACGAGCTTTACGAGACTTTTGCCCAAAAATAGGTTTCACAAGCAAAGAAAGAGTCCGGTGGGCGGGATTCATTCTCAATCATCCCTCACGCAGGGCGTAGCGACGGGGGGTGTATCGGTATATATACCCCCAAAAAAAAAATCAGTCTACCTTAAAGTTGTTTTATGTGATTTACACGTGGTTATATGTGGCTTATATGGTTTATGTGGGTTATATAGTTCAGATTTACACCCACCCAAAATATTTCTACCCTCCCAAATCAAATTCCTGGCTACGCCCCTGCCCTCACGTGGAACCTTCGGTGTAGAAGAGGGCGGACCGTGCAGTCCGGTGCTTTTGTTTTCAGTGGGAAGGCACGGGTGCCTTTTTGTTTGGGGGTGAAAGTGGGTTTATAACGTTATAACTGCTGTGTGTTATAACTGCTGTGTGTTATAACTGCTGTGTGTTATAACTGCTGTGTGTTATAACTGCTGTGTGTTATTTTGTTATAACCTGTGTGTTATAAGACTCTTGTTATAACTGCTGTGTGTTATAACTGCTGTGTGTTATAACTGCTGTGTGTTATAACTGCTGTGTGTTATAACTGCTGTGTGTTATAACTGCTGTGTGTTATAACTGCTGTGTGTTATAACTGCTGTGTGTTATAACTGCTGTGTGTTTATAATGTGTTATAATGTTATTCTGTGGGTTATAATCTGTCTGCGTTATCATCAACGTCGTTATAAGTGTTATAACTCTGACGACCTGTGTGTTATAACTGCTGGGTTATAACTGCTGTGTGTTTATAACTGCTGTCGCAGCTGCAGGTTTATAACTGCTGTTGTTATAACTGACGTTATAAGTTTGTTAGTCAGCAGTCTCATCATCAACGTCTGCGCATCAGGGACTTCTCGCAGCTGCAGGCTTTGTACGACGAGTTTGCAGCCAGCAGAGGTCTGCGCATCCTAGGCTTTCCCTGCAATCAGTTCATGAATCAGGTAGATCGGAATAGTTGCTTAAACGTGACATTATACAGTCAAATATTTATTTCTGGTAGAATTTGTTCTTTAAAATCGCTCAGTCCATTCTGTTCTTTCAAATGCCCCATTCCCCGTCCATAGAAGTCCAAATATTTCGATGAAAAAGTGGGTGCAGTACATCTTTCCCCTTCCCTGGCCAAACCTAGTCCCTAGTCAAATGGGGAGTGGGAGAGAAAGGATTCAAAGGCTATCTCAGAAAACTATGCTATTGAACACGGAGAGTTACAACAGTGGTTTTCACACAGGTTCACTTAGCCTCCTAAACCACTTAAAACCACATTATTACTATTATTATTATCATTATCATTATTATTATTATTATTATTATTATTATTATTATTATTATTATTATTATTATTATTATTATTATTATTATTATTATTATTATTATTATTATTATTATTATTATTATTATTATTATTTATTATTATTATTATTATTATTATTATTATTATTATTATTATTATTATAAGCTCGAGCCTGGCGACCTGGCGTTAGGGTTAGGGATAGATAGTAGTTCATTCTGAACATATTATATGCGCTGTTAATATTATATACGTCAAATAAATCGAATCGTTTAGGAGCCAGGAAGTAATTCGGACATCAAGCAATTTACGAGACAGAAATTCGGGGTCAGTTTCGACATGTTCGCCAAGATCGAAGTCAACGGCCCTGCGGCTCATCCGCTCTGGAAGTGGCTCAAGATGAGGACCGGAGTGGAGTGAGTCTGATTAAGTGAAATCGACTCCATCTGACTCATCTACTCACTGCACTATTTCATATCTTTAACACTTATGAAATCTTACAAGCACACAAGAAAAGGGTGGGACCAAGAAAACTTTTACAGCCTTTAGTAGGCTACTAGGGTAGTGGATTTATGAAACAGTTTGGACAGCCAAAATAGGGGGTTCTGTCCCGAACCCCCGGTGGCTACGCTAATGACATTGTCCCAGGAAATTCTATTCTTCTCTACGCTGTGCGAACAATATTACTTTTAGTAATATTACTTTTAGTTTTAATATTAGTATCAATATTAGTATTAATATCAGTGGCGGCTCCACCGGGGGGAGGGACAGGGGGCCCGTGCCCCCTATTGACTGCCTGGCCCCTCAGTGCCCCCCCAGTTGGGACCTATACTTAATGCTACATACATTAAACAACAAATGGTTGCCCCCCATGATTAGAAGTTGCCACCTCAACGCCCCCCCCCCACTTGCCAAATCCTAGAGCCGCTACTGATTAATATTAGTATTAATATTAGTATAACAACGGTGCTAGTTATATAATTAATTATTGTAACGAAATTTATCGCAATCACTATAATTACGTTCACACCTCTGCCTTTCTCTGTCTGTCAGTCAGTCTGTCTGTCTGTCTGTCTGTCTGTCTGTCTGTTTCTAATTATTTATTTGATATAAATCTGGACTTGTGTAACGATATTTGCAGTTATATCAAGTGGAATTTCACCAAGTTTCTGATCGATCCGTACGGACAGCCAATCCGAATGTACCCGCCGAACGTCACGCCTCTGGTGAGCAGAAGAAGAAGAAGAAGATTCGTTTCGATTTAATAATCGAATTTTTCTGAATATTGAATTTCAATCGATGCTGGAGGCCTTTCGAAAGACGACTAGCTTTTAGAATTACTGTACTGTATTCTCTTGCTGTCGAGTCGACACACTTCTACGTATTTACACGAAAATGTCGTTTTTGTCTGTTTAGATTTTAAAATCGTGTAGCGAAATTTCTGAGTGGGAGGTGACAGTGGCGGCTTTAGGATTTGGCAAGTGGGGGGCCGTTGGGGTGGCAACTTCTAATCATGGGGGGCAACCATTTGTTGTTTAATGTATGTAGCATTAAGTATAGGGTCCCAACTGGGGGACCACTGGGGGGCAGGCACTCAATAGGGGTGGCACGGGCCCCCTGGCCCCCCCGGTGGAGCCGCCACTGGGGGCGAGGGGAAAGCTATCTTCGGCGATGATTCGAGCTTACCCAGGTACAAGTCACCTGAGACGATCTGACGGGGTCAAAATAAAGGGGAGTCAGAGGAAGAGGAGGAGGGTGAACGAGAGGGGACACGTCCAAAGCCAAAATGCCGTAAAGGGAAGAAAATGCTGCAATACTGGAGATACCATTGAACATTAATAAACATGTCAATCAATCAATAAGTCAATCAAATCAATCAGGCAATCAACCGAATCTGAATAATCAGCGGGCGTGAAGTGTTCTGACTGCTGTATGCATTGATTGTTATATTCTGTTTGTAGGAAATCAGAAGAGATCTTCTGCAGAGATATTTCTAAAAGTTCCCAAAGACGTTGTTTCTTTCTCGAGGCCTCATATGACTGCAGGGTGGACCAATAAAAATCGTATCACACGGTTTCATTGTAGATATTTTCACGATCCTAGCCTGTTTCGGCTAGATGACTGCACTGCACCTTGCACTTTTAAGAAAAAGCTGATTAAAATAGTTGCACTCAGGATATATATACATAACACTGCAGAAGCGCACTAAATTTCGCGCACTTTTTGGCCCAATGGTTGTGAAGATATTTCTAATGAAACCAAACCAACCCGATGGTACCGGTTTTATCGGTCCACCCTGTATATGTATATATCCAGACTCACAAATGTTCATAATTATTACTGCGTAAGCTGCCGGTCGAGCGATCGCCGACATGGAAGTGGAGTTCCTGTGGTAAGATTCTGGTCTTCGTTCCGGGGGGAAAGCCTTTCCAGGACCGCTGATGAAGATCTAGCTCCGAAGCCTATTCCAGGTGGAGCAGGTCGGAACAGAAACGTCGTACACCCCTCCAGGTCCTGGAAAAGCGCTCTTCTCCGCCGATCTGAAGACGTGGAAATCTTGCAAAGAACGGTGTCTAAAAGACGCTATCTTAAACACTGTTGGAGCGTATATGACTATATCCGAAATATTAACATATTCAGAAAAGAAGGCGTTTTGATTCTGTCTAACTGCGACTTAGATCTTGCAGAGTTACGAGTGGGGTCTTAAGTTGGAAAATATTTACAGTGGACTGGCCAAGTCCCCTTCCAATTTGGTTTCCCTGGCAACGAACCAAAGACAACTCTATCACAGAGCTTTGTGATTTTAGTCTCAACATTTCGAACACACTGTACAGCGTCAGGAAATTAAAACAGGAATGAGACCTTATCGGTGTTTTATACAGGCCTTATACGGGAAATCCCCCACACCCACCCCCGAAAAAACGGCACAAAATCCCCAGAAAAGCACACATTTTTGCATTGAACTGGATCTCTTCCCATTCCAGCCAAGTCAATCCCCACCCCCGACCAAACACACTTGCACTGAATCGTCAGGCTTAGTCCTGATTACAACAGTCAGCATTATTATTGTACCTCGAAATGCATACACAAATGAAACGCCCAATAT
>CM030855.1:1353176-1470676 GCA_018105865.1 Metaphire vulgaris
CAAGCTGTGGAAATTCCAGGATAGGCGTTTGAATAGGCTAAGTCTATGCCTACAGTCTGTTCTAACAAAGGACAGACCGCTCTGCTGAACCACTTTCAACCTTGTCATTTTATATTATATAGGCCTATAATATACCATATAGGTTGAATACAATAAGATCGACTTTTCAGACTTGCCATTCGAGCATATATAATTAATCCTAGGTCTTCACCGGCGCAACGCCGTCCAAAAGGCCGCTAGGTTCGAGACCCCCACCTCCTCCACCCACACCCACACACACACATTTTTTACGAGGCAAGGCTTTGTAACTTGCCTGCTGACTCCCCACTTTTCAGGCAGACAGAATATTTGTATTCTTCAAAAGGGAACCATCTCGTCCAACCCGCATACATTTAATCGTATAGAAATGCATTGTTGAAATCCAGCCAACCTCTTAGGCTGTTGAGTGGATAGTAGTCTACTTTCTACAGTAGAACTTCGTTATAACGGACTCGGTTATAGGCCCTAGCGCATACTCGGTTATAACGCACCGCAATGTACAGTTCCACATGATGCGCTAAACCGCATTGAACGGTATTGGATATATAACGTACCTGGGATATAACGCAATAACGCACAAATTTCAAAGGCCCGCTAAGTACGTTATAACGAAGTTCTACTGTAGTTAAAACTCAAGACATTTTAATGTTCGCCGACGTTAGCAGAGCAAGTGCAATGCATCGCATCAGTGAAGCTATAGAAAGAGGATTGACTTTCCGGAAAATAGTGATTTAGGAACAGTATACATACATTATATATATATATATATATATATATATATATATATATATATATATATATGCAATAATATCATTCTCTATTTCGATCTAAATGGTTAGAATAGACATTCCAAGCTATATATATCGCTTGGCACTCCAAGCGATTTCACACTACAGTTCTCCTAAAAAAGTTGTGAACACACGTGGATTTCGAAGCAAAACGTATTTTTTCTACTGTATTTTTTCATTAATGATACTATTCTACTATTGATGTAAAGATGGCTATAGACATACAAAAATAGTTGACCATTTTTCGTGGCATTTCGAACGCTCTAGAATACAATTGAGACCGAATATACTGATTATTCTAGTACGGTTTGATGCAATGAAGATGGGGACACAAGAAAATGTGCATAAAATTCGTTTCAACAGTCTCCTGAATTTTGCATATATACAGTACTGCTCAAAAAATTGTGAAAGCACGTGGATGTCGAAGCAAAACGAAGTTTAAGGCTTGTTAAAACATTGCAATCACAACCAAGAACTCCACTATTGTATGTTTTCATTAATAATGATACTATTCTACGATTGATGTACAGACGGTCACGTCGACGAGTGCTATACAGGTCTGTTAAGATTAAGTAGTTTTTAGCATCATTGGTTTGGCCTCGGTAGAAGCACCGGGGGTGGCCCCTATTGTGGCTGAAATCAGTCGTAGAATCTATGCAAACCCGTTGAGATATTGGGGGGGGGCAGGTTGGATGGGGGTCGGTACAGAATCGATATATGTCAATGTGGCAAGAACTCCACCAGAGGCGTAGCGACGGGGATATATCGCTATATACCCCGCCCCAAAATCAGTATATAAAATACAGTACATATAACATATATATATACAGTGTATATATACTATATATAAAATATATATAGCATTTATAATATTATATACTGTATATATATACATATATATAATATGGAATAATATGTATATCCCTAAATTTATACCTTCCCAAATAAAATTCCTAATTACGCCTTTGAACTCCATGACGACGTTTTTTTTCTTGTGGACTTTTAAAACTCGAAAATGTGAACATGTAGTTGTGCCCCCCCCTTCCCCTTCCTTTCCCTATTCCGGACCCCTGGCTGAGCCTCTGCTTAGAATTGCCAATATAAGATCAAACGTAGATATGATATAATTATTATTGACGAAAAGATCCTTAGCATTTCATATCTGTTCTTGTATACTGCTTTATATATATATATATATATATATATATATATATATATATATATATATATATATATATAAAAAAAAACCGGACGATATTAAATGCAAACTTAAATGTGACTAGTCCAGTTTTTTGCGCCACCATGTATATATATATATATGTATATATATATAATTATATATATATGTATATATATATATATATCAGAGACAGCAACGATGTCGAACGTTGACTACAACAACGACGACGACAACGACGACATTCTTCTGATTCCCGCGATCGATTTCAGTCCGATCGGGCCCTCGACGACACCGTACCGTCGACCGTCCTTGACTTCACCGACTACGGGGCCCACGAAGCGGTCCCCAGTGCGCTTCCGTATCCTCTGGCGGCAGGCGTCAACCCGGCGTCAAGATCCGCCCAACCGCCGCTCGGTCTCGAATATTCGAGTCACGTGACCAGCCGTACTACGACGACGACGACCTCTGACCCGCCGGTGACCCTGGTCAGGGCTTACGTCATCGCCTGTCTCGTCTTCTGGTTCTGTGGATTCGTGCTTGGAAGCTTCGCCTATATCCAAGCAGGTCAACGGAATGGTTTTAACCTAATCAGCTTTTGAGGTTCAATGGTCAAAAGGTTAAAAAATTGACTGCGGTATTTTCTAACCCCCCCCCTTCCCCGCCACGTCAGCCTACTGGGGGTCGCCGGCATAAGAATAGATTTCTTTTCATTGTCGTTTCTTGTCATACGAAGAGATAACCGAGACAGAAGCGCCTCTTTTAGCAACACGGGAAAATTAGAAGAGAATGTCTGTCAATTCTTGAAATCGTGTTCTAAGGGCGTTGATAGCGGAAGATGATAATATTGGCGGCGATTTCAACTTTTAAGATTAAAAAATAAGTAACATTGTTCTCACAGAGAAATCGTTATCAGAGAGATCACATTGATATCGGCTCTACACAAATGTTGGTCTCTCATGTACACCCATCCCACTGTCTTGAACTCTATCATGTACACCCATCCCAGTATCTTGAACTCTACACTCTACAGCAAAAATAATTGAGACCAACGCAGCGATATATGCGTACTTTGATGATACGGCTCAAATTTAGTATTATTAAGCTGTAGTAGTAGTAGTAGTAGTAGTAGTAGTAGTAGTAATAATAATAATAATAATAATAATAATAATAATAATAATAATAATAATAATAATTTATAATTAATAATAATAATAATAATTAGTATTAATATTAACAATTATTGTCATTAAGCTGTAATAATAATAATAGTAGTAGTAGCTGTAATAATAATAATAATAATAGTAGTAGTAGTAGTAATAATAATAATAATAATAATAATAATAATAATAATAATAATAATAATAATAATAATAATAATAATAATAATAATAATGGCCTATACAGTCTGAAAATCTGCAACAAATTTTAATATTAGCAATTTTTTTATTCGACCGAACCCTAGTGGGGTCTCACAATGTTTTATCCTTTTAAAAGGTGATTGTGCCCCATATTCTGGAACGCTGGCTATATACGAGTGTTACCTGATGCCCGTGCATATAGGCCTAGCGCTGACATGCTTTTTACTTGCAGTGAGGGCTGAGGCAGCTTCTTACGATGGAGACGAAGATTTGGCGAAGAAGAGACGGAGGGCGTCCTACGTTCTTTCCATCGCCGGATTCTGCGTTGGACTGATGGTTTTAATAGTGTTCGTTGGGATTCTACTCCATCTGCACCACATAGACTATCTGTGATTAACTATCGCGTATACATAGACTGTAAAGTGTAAATTATTAAACGGGCGCCATAGAAATTATTCTGTTAGACGATATCGGATGTATATATAGATAGAGCGAGAAACCCCGAGCGAGAATACTGACTGTGCAGATGTGAAATTTAAATGGAAAACACAGTATAGGTAACAGTGAACCCCGGGGCCCATGGGACACCGTAATTTTTGGGACCTTCTAACCCCGTATCTCCACTGAGGTCGATTCAGGGTGGGGCCATTTAGACTGCTCTGAGCTGGCATGCAAGCCGTTTTGCTGTAATACGGACATTTACTACGAGTATTTCAAATTTTGTTTTTTTGATAATAATTTCATTCGTTTGAATAATAATAATCCATGTCAGACAGTTGTAGTATCGGCTTAAGTGCGATAGCACATTAAATGAATGTCTGTGTGTGTGTGTTTGATTTTAACGTTTCACATTTTCAATAATCGACGCGTTGACGGCCGAGGTTTGCAAGACCACGTTACTGATGAATTTGAAGTACCATCGATTGATACTCTAGAGTCTAGAGTATTAGAAATGGTGCTATAAAAGTGCATAATAATAATTATTATTACTATTATTACTCGTCATAAATGCTATAATGCACTTTGCCTTTACGTACTTAAAACAAAACTCTGAAACTATTCCAACTGACTAGAACCAAAATAAGTATATACAATTATATATGTATCTATAGCACTTTACCCAGTGTTTTATCCAGACTCCAGGCCTTTGGGGGGATTGAGGCTTTTGGGGGATCGATTTGGTTGGAGAGGAAAAGACACAGTTCAATGCAAAATTTGTGTAAGTGCTGAGATTTGAGTGGGGGGTTTTGGGTTTTTTTTGGGGAGAGGGGAATCTTCCCTCCTAACTGGCCTGTATATAAAACACTGACTTTACCGTTTATATGACAACTGAGAGAGAGAGAGAGAGAGAGAGAGAGAGAGAGAGAGAGAGAGAGAGAGAAAGAAAGAGAACCAGAGAGACAGAGAACGAGACAAGACAAACTAGTAACCATTTGAGGAAGTGGCATTAGTCGCAGATGGACAATCCCTACAAGTTAAGCGACTGAAATTCGATTCGCTTAACTAAATACTATAAATTAATCCATCGAAAGAGAGTTTCTAATCCAATTAATCCAATAATAACTGATCTTGGGATTGGTTTTTGATGTCCGGTTAACCCATGTTGATCTATATTAGCACGGCATATTAATGGTACTCAGATAGGCCTTCTTGAGAAAAGTGTTTATGTGCAAGAGATAGAAAAACCTCTTTCATCAGTTTCGTTGTTAGTGTTCTTGGTAATATAAAAAAATGAATTTCTAGATCTTGTTCAATGAGTATGGCGATAAAGCATAGATTTTAAAATCTCGGGGCTGACCAGACGGCGCTGTTCTGTTATTCGATTGTGAATTTTCAAGACAGGTTTCTTTTCAACCGGCAGCCGTGGCAGTTTAGCGTTCGAAGAGCAGCCTATACCCACGAATTTCATCACATTGGTTACGGACGATTTACCGCGAGGACCGGACAGGTTAACGTCAAATTAACAACGCGCTCGAAGGGGGAAAATTGTGATAGTTTCGTTAATAATTTGCTAACGATTACATGAAAATAATTATTTTCAAATATGCGTGAATTCGCGATATTAATTAAACCATCACTTTAAGTCCCACATAAGACGGGCACAACTTACGTGTATTTTGTCGTGATTAGAGCCATCGGGTTCATGAATGATAATTAATACATTGTACATCTTCCGGGGTACATGGTGGGTTCCCGACTTGCACTGCAATTCGCCAACATAATATCTTATTAATTAATGGGAAAATTTCTGTGGACTCCCGGTGACCCACCCCAGAATTTTAGATCACCAGTGAGGGCGCTGAAACCACTCAGCAGCCAGCAAATTGGCCCCCTCCCCACCCCATGCATATCAAGCAATGATTCAAACTCCCGTTAATCACACTTTTCTGTCTTCGCGTTTGCCTCTATAATGTACTTGTGTTTGGTCCCATTTATTAAGGTCTCCCTGTGTAGGCTACAGCAGAACTTTGTTACAGCGTACTTAACGGGTCTGTAAAATCTAGTACGTTATATGATCCGAGGTACGTTATATCCAGTACCGTCCAATACGGTAGCGCATCACACGGGACCGTACCATTGCGGTACGTTATAACCGAGGATGCGTTATATAGCCGAGTCCTTTAGGACTAAGTTTACTAAGTTCTATTTCGGACGAATAGGCGAACTAAGTACAGGCAGCAGCCGCTGAGCAGCGCAGTGAGGACACAACGGGTGATTAGCGAATACCAACGTCAGACAGCGTTTATCTAGGCCTTCTCTGGGGGGAATTCCCCCCCCCCCAGTTTAAAAATCCCCCCCAAATTATATGTTGGCTGGAGAAATGGAAATTCTCCCTCCAAAGTGTGGAGACTCAGACCTTGTCCCCCAAACATTACAACCCCCCCACAATGTCAAGGTGGCTAGAATAAACACTGAAAGTCAGATATATGATCCGGAAACCGGTGACTATTATTAATTGGCCAGTTCGATTTTCAAATCGATTTTCTGTCGTTGAAATTTTATCTTCAGTTCGCCATTTATGTATCTATGCTAGATGTAAGCCAGTCGGGCCCTGTTTTGCTATTCGGTCTACGTCGTCTGTATCGACTAAATCCAATATTCGAACCGGTCTTTTATAGGTCCCAAACGACGGGACGAAAGGCGATAGAAATTAAGAGGGCAGAGGCAGAGATAGATGTTGTCGAAACCTCACCAAAACACCAACGCCTTCAGCATCGATTTTAGTCACAGCGGGGGACACAACATTGCCCCTTGCCATTTATAACTGAGAACAGGTGTTCGTAGTTTTCCTCAAGAAACGAAGACGATAGCGTGAAAGATCAGAGAATTAGTTTGCTTCTTTTGGCGCTGCTATCGAAAACATGACGTTCCGTTCGATTCTCAACGCGGCCATTTTGCTTCTGTCGCTCTGGAATAACGGAGACGCGGAAGCAAACAGGGCAGGACGCTCCATTGCTTTGTCGCCGGAGACCATAAAAGCAGTCGTCGACAAACATAACTACTACAGAATGAAAGAGGGTGCCGCCGACATGCAGCAACTGGTGATAAAATGCGAAAACATTATATTATAATTATATAGAGTTAAAGACCTATACTAGGGCTGGTCACGATTAACGTTTTCTTGTTCGATTAATCGGAATTTTTTAATCGATTATTTTCTATTAGACATAGCTTTTTGCTGATCTCCTTGCATTGTCTACTTTGTCGTCTGCAGTTTAGATTAAAAACAAAACAAAAGTGCTTGTTCATCTCTCCCCTTAAATTGCTTAATTAACTGCAGCATTGCTTTCATTACTCGCCATTGTTATCTCAACGAAATAGACATATAGTAAGATAAGTAGGCCATAGCTAGGCATTCAATTAGTAAAGGAGTTTATTATTTAAAATATTAAAATGTAATCGAAAAATTAATCGATTAAAGAAAATTTAATCGAAAAAGAGTTTTAACAATTCACCATCGATTAATTAAAACTGGACCCATGGGGCCATCTCTGAGAGAGAGAGAGAGAGAGAGAGAGAGAGAGAGAGAGAGAGAGAGAGAGAGAGAGAGAAATAGTCTCGTTCTAGAGGCCGGGGCAGTCTTCTCGGCTATCGGGTCTTCGTTTGTTTCAAAGATATGATTTTTCTAAAAAAAACTATTGTTGCTGCCGCGAAAATAACCATATTATTGCCTAAACAACTACATAACCGTTCTATGACGACGTCCTATACTGTACTGTTGAGAGCAGTCCTGGAGCGATACGTTGGCCCAGATGGCGTCCTATTGGGCCAGTCTGTGCGTTTGGAAACACGGCCGACCGCCGCGTCCCACCAGCGGCCTCGAACACGATCAATTGGGACAGAACATCGCCTACAACATGAACACTGATTTCGGTCTACCTACGACAGTCCAGCTGTACATGGGCGAAAAGAAGGACTTCGACTACGAAAACAATACCTGTAAACAGGGCAAGACGTGTACTCATTATAATCAGGTATAGAGCGGATACTGTAATTCGCTGGAATATTTGTAAATATGCTGTTGTTGTTGTTGTCGATGATGATGATGATGCTGGTGATGATGATGTCATTGTTATTGTTGGTGTTGCTGATGGTGATTATGATGTCGATGATAATGTTGTTGTTGTTGATGACGATGATGATGATGATGATGATGATGATGATGATGATAATAATAATAATAATAATAATAATAATAATAATAATAATAATAATGCTGTTGTTGTTGATGATAATAATAATGCTGTTGTTGTTGTCGTTGTTGATGATGATGATAATGCTGTTGTTGTTGTTAATGATTATGATGATTATGACGACGACGACGATAAAGGAGATGATGATTAGGCCTATTTTAAATTCGGATGTGTGGCTTAAATCTAATCCAACGACAGCAGTAGAAGACCGTTTACACTAGGGCCCCATTATCACGCGCTTTCAGTTAGCACGGGCGTTCTCTATCCGCGTGTTTTTCCGATGGGCTTCATAGGTTGTTTGGGCGAACACGACCGATGTCGGTTGCGCTATTTCTAAATGCACTCCAATGAAGAACTTCAGAGACAGGAGACCAGTTTTCTACTACGTCTGCTACTACGCACCAGGGTTAGAAGACGATATATATGCACGTACAGTAGAACTTCGTTATAACGTACTCAACGGGTTCTGTAAAATTGAGTACTACGTTACATGATCCGAGGTACGTTATATGCCAAATATCTTCCAATACGGTAGCGGATCACACGGGACTGTGCATTGGGGTACGACGTTATAACCGAGGCCCCTATAAACGAAGTTTTACTGTATCATCATGGTAGGAACGAAGGAATGAATGAACAAATGGACGAATGAATGAATGATGGAATGAACGAATGGATGGATGGATGGATGGATGGATGGATGAGCGCACAATTGAAAGAATGAACGATAAAATGGATGGAATTTTTTGAGAACGTTATAGGCAGTTTGCTTACAGTATGCATATATATATATATATATATATATATATATATATATATATATATTATAAAATTCGTTAATATGGGTTCAAGTCAGTTTGATTTATTGCATTTCAGTGGAAACCGTGTCGGGTATTTCCCTTATAAGAAAGGACCGGCATGTTCTCAGTGCAACGCAGGTCAGAAATGCGTACACGATTTGTGCTCTGGTAAGATTTTCAAATCAATATTGCATATTTTATAGAGGTATACATTCAAAAGACTTTGTATCCGTCTGCATTGGTTATATATATATATATATATATATATATATATATATATATATACATACATACATATATGCGAGCATTTTCTTCAGTGTTATAATAATATTATTGAAATGTATATGGATGCAGGTGACAATGCTGTATGTGTTTATGAAATGGGATATATATATATATATATATATATATATATATATATATATATATATATATATATATATATATATATATATATATATATATATCCAACGTTATTTCTCCAACGTTATGGCTCTGCTCTCTGAATGAATTTAGAGTATAACGACCGGTATCAATGGTTATTGGAGTTTGTTTTCTTATTGCAGATCCATAGGACGGCTCTCAACCGTACTACGCCAACATTAAACAACATTTAATTGACATCGAATAGACAAATAATGATTCTTTTGTTAGTCCGACATTTCAATAATATTATAAGAATGGCCCTGAGGCGCTGCTACTGTATTACAGGATTTTCTGTTGCCAACAAATTTCAGCAAAAAGTCAGGTTAAAAAAATTCTTGCTTAATTTGAAAACGCCTACGTTTAGGTATAGGCCTAGGCCTATAGCAACTAATGTAGCTGCATGAGTTCGAAGCAGTGCAATTAAAGAAATAACACATTTACAGCGCTCGATCGTTTCAACTTACTTTAATGAACAATATTAAACAGAACGCGAACAGTAATAAATAATCGGAATTTTAAGTTTATACTTTATAGCGTTCTATGAGTGAACTATTACAAGTTGCTATCTAGTAATCTCAGTCATTTATATAGCGCTGTATGGTTGGTGTGCATTGAACGTTACTGCCAAAATTTTTCTACTGTATTTTTTCATTAATGATACTATTCTACGATTGATGTACAGAAGGCTATAGATATACAAAAATAGTTGACCATTTTTCGTGGCATTTCGAAAGCTCTAGAATACAATTGAGACCGAATATACTGATTATTCTAGCAGGGTTTGATGCAATGAAGATGGGGACACAAGAAAATATGGATAAAATTCGTTTCAACAGTCTTCTGAATTTTGCATATCTATAACCTTCTGTACAGTACTGCTAAAAAATTGTGAACACGCAAAGAGGGGGGCATGGCCCAAATGGCCCAATGGTAAATACGCCACTGCCGACTATTTTTCAATCGGTAAATATGAAAGCCCTACGACACCACAAATTTTAGCTCAAATTTAAAAATACCCTGGAAAAATTTTCATTTCCATGAAAAATTTTCAGGCGAATAAAATTCATTAGATTTTTCACCCAAATTTCTCTTTAGAACCCTCAAACGCTTTGCAGTGATGTCAGTGGACTAGAAATTTCCGTCACTTTCTACCTTATTAATGTGTCTATGTTGGCAATATAATAATGGTGGCTATACATTGTATAGATTTTAAAATGTTTAAAGCAATCAGACACCTTATAGATATCCAAGACGGGTCCAGATTCCTTGTAGGCACCGACTGGCAGTGGCGTATTTAAATTTTGGTAAGGGAAATTAATGGCATATCAAGTGCATCAAGCCTATAATGGGGGTCTGGGGACAGGCTAGGCCAAGACCAGAGGGGGCATGGCCCAAATGGCCCAATGGTAAATACGCCACTGATTCTACGATTGATGAACAGAAGGCTATAGGTATAGCAAAATAGTTGACCATTTTTTGTGGCATTTCGAACGCTCTAGAATACAATTTTGAGACCAATATACTGATTATTCTAGTACGGTTTGATGCAATGAAAATGGGGACACAAGAAAATGTGGATAAAACGTTTCAACAGTCTTCTGAATTTTGCATATCTATAGCCTTCTGTACATCAATCGTAGAATAGTATAACTAATGAAAACATACAGTATTGGTGTTCTTGGTTGTGATTGCAATGTTTTAACAAGCCTTAAACTTCGTTTTTCTTGGAAATCCACGCGTGTTCACAAAATTTTGAGCAGTACTGTAGTAATCTCAGTCATTTATATAGCGCTGTATGGTTGGTGTGCATTGAACTTTACTGCCAAAACTGTCGGAAAGTATTCCATTCTTACGCAATTCCACAAATAAAGCCAAACTGAACACAATGCAGGTTACTTCAATTCTATTACCAGAACGACCTACGAGAATCTACCAGATTTTCAGATTAAACATCCCGTATAGTTGGACCAGAGTTACGGTTGGGCATTGTCGCCAAATGGAGACTGAAATGCCATCGCATTTTGACCATCATCATCATCACCATCATCGCCGTCGTCGTCGTCGTCGTCATCTTTGACTTGTATGCAACCGGTCTGGATGGAAAAGGCGTGACCGGTTTTACACCACGTGGCGAAGTGTTCGCAGTTGTTTTCCAGGAGTCTGTAGCAGTCGTCGACCGATTTGCTGACTCGACGCTTTCCCACCTTCGCCAGCGCCCTCGACACAACGTCGCCGTCGGCGTAGCACCTCTCCGGGTCGTAGTAGTCGACCCTCTGGACCGACCCGCCGACGAAGAACTTCCGTAGGTCGACCCTATCCTTCCGGATCCGAACCTCGTTGTCGAGCCACGCCGATATGCCCTGGGACATCGACCCGGGAGGCGGGTTCATGTGGACCACCGTTGCGACGGATTCTTCCGGAAGGACGCCGACGACGATGGCGTGGTGGAACGTTCCGAGTCCGAATTCCGTGGAGTGAAGGATCTGATCCCCCGGTCTCAACTCCTGGAGCGACTCGAGCGGGGTGGTCAGAGAGGACAGCCGCATCGTCTGCGAAATTAGATCAGTGTCTCGACGTCGGTAAATCTCGCAGACGATAGAAATTGCAAGACAAAACATCAAAAAACAGAGGCGGACACACGGGGGGGGAGGGGTCCGAGCTCCCCTTTCAATGACTAACCCCCCCCTACCCCCGGTGGCCCCCTTACTTTAGGCGCACGCATTATGTATACGTGTTGGTTTGTGAAAATTGTTGACCGCCATATGCTTAGAAGTTGCCACCCCCCCGTGTCCAAGTGTTGGAGCCGCCACTGTCAGAGAAATGAGACAAAATATGACGGAATAAACGGACAATTAAATATTCAATCAATCTATCAATCAGCCAACTTCTTTGGCGCCATTATCATAGTGCATATGGTATCGGCCAGCGGCACACCAAACCCAATCCGAATTAGAACCAGGTCAAGCCGGAAAGGTCAGTCCGATCGGCGGCGGGGGAGAGGAGGGCGAGTAGTGATAGAGGCGCTATAGAAGTTGATTGATTGATTGATTTAACGAATAGGCTTAATTAGCCTATACTCGACATTGTACAGAGTCCGTACGGTTATAAACTGCGAAGATTACGAAGAAACTCACTCGAATCCATTCTGCAAGTGGAACGTTGTCAGTAATTACAGCTCTTGAAGTCTCGACATAGTCATCCTGTTTAATTTAAAAATTACGAAAAATATATATATATGGAATTTTAATTATATATATATATATATATATATATATATTTATAAATATATATATATATCATTCAAGTTGACTTGCATTAGAAATTGCGCTATAGAAATGACTACTATACTACTGCTACTGTATACTAGAAGTAGGCCTACTAGCATAGGCGGATTTAAAGTTTAATATTTGGGTAGGCTAGCATGGGGGTCTATCCAGCACGCGACAGACCTGGTGTTGATTGAAAAAACAATTTTTTTGTTTTGGTGGGATTAGTTGGGTAGGCTTAAGCCTACCCAAGCCTTTAACAAAATCCGCCTATGCCTACTAGTAGTAGTAGTAGCAGCAGCAGCAGCAGCAGCAGCAGTAGTAGTAGTAGTAGTAGCAGTAGCAGCAGTAGCAGCAGCAGTAGCAGTAGCAGTGGTAGCAGTAGTGGTAGCAGCAGCAGCAGCAGCAGCACCAGCACCACCACCACTCCACACTACTACTGCTACTACTAGCCACCAGCCACTACTACTACTACTACTACTACTACTACTACTACTGCTACTACTACTACTACTACTGCTACCACCACCACCACCACTACTACTACTACTACTACTACTAATAATAATAATAATAATACTAATAATAATAATAATAATAATAATAATAATAATAATAATAATAATAATAATAATAATAATGATAACGGAAAATAGTTCCAAAGACATGTTCTTCTCATATTTCAATCTTAATCTATTTTCACACAGGCTAATGCCCGTAAACCATTCGAATAGCTGAAAACTGCTTTCTCTGCGTTGACCAATTCGCTTCATGAAGGCATTATTATTAACATACACTGCTACAAGTACCAGATTCCGTGCTTAATATGGGCTCAATTAAGCACAAAATATCCAAGTCCAATAAATAGGATACCGGTTGATATCATCGCATCATCAAATCAATGTAGGACATATGTTTTTTTCACAATAGTTACACCTTCTGCAGACCAACATTAGGCTATACTAAAACCATTTCATAGACATAGATAGATAACTGCAATCGCTATTATTAGAATTACAGGTTTATCATTGCACAACAGTTTATCAATACCTTGTCCCCATTTGAAACGACATCAGGGTTGGAATTATAATTACAATCGGTCATTTTCGTCAAAATTATCGACCTACGCCGTCTAAATTTCTACATCAGGCCCAGGCCATATCCGAATTAATCGACAACTGTCCAAACGTTTGGATCAATCGTGGGGGGAAGCGATTGGCGTTTTGGCCTGCGCCAGACTCGGCAGGATATATAGTCTATCTGCCCTTATTATGGCCTCGGTATTTATCGATTGGCCTCAATTCACCGCTCTCAAAATCGCAAAATCAGTCCGCGTTATAGCTGATTACGGGGGGGGGGAAGAAGCAGATTGAGTTGGTTTGGACAGTTCGAGCAAGAAACTCCACAATGCTTGGGTTAGGACTGCGCTAATGTTAGGGGCTGTCCATTAATTATGTCAACAATTTTTGGCAAATTTTGACCCCTCCCCTTGTCAACAACTGTCAACTTTCACTTTACCCCATAATTACGTCAAAAACTTTTGACCTCCCAAAGACTCAATGACAGGTCCCAATAACAAGGTTATTATTTTTGTGGTGATGACCATTTTTTCACTGTTTTGCTCATCGAGTGTCAAAATGTAGTGGTGATTACCTTTTTTGCCATGCATTTTTCCATTGTAATAGGTAGTATTCCGTGAAATTTCCTATTTTTGGATTATTTGTAACAAGTGAAATTGTTGACGTCAACTTCTCTTGACCCCCTCCTCTCTGTCAACAACTGTCAAACTTTTTCAAACCCCCTCCCCCTAAATTGTTGACGTAATTAATGGACAGCCCCTAACGTGTAGGTCCCTAATGTCGATTTTGCAATGAAGAAACTGGGGTCGAAATCCAGAGTTCGCACCCTAAAATTTTCGAGTTCTAGTGAGGGGAAGTAGGACAGTTAAAAGCAAGATCTATTTAACCCCACTTGGATCACAGTGGGGTGCTGCACCCCTAATATTTGTACGACAATCTCGAAATTGGCTTCAGGTCAATAACCACAGAATGACAAACATTTTAATTAACATAAAAGGCAGGCAAGCGGCGACGCAGGAGGCTTATCTAGAATAGCCTGCCATTGTTTTCTCCAGACCCACGTTTTACCTTCGCAGCTTAACGCTGCTACCAATAATTATCCACGCCTAAGCGATGGACGGCTTGGTTGCAGTGAGTGACCGCACATTGTATAACCAGAGACTTGAATTAGAAGTATGCTCTGCACGTTTACAGCAGTATAACGAGATGTGTATAAATTTATGTACGTATGTATGTATATATATGTGTGTATGAGTGTATGCATGTATGTGTGTTTTACTACTGCCTTTTGAAACGTTCGTTGTTGCAAAAGACTCCCTTAGTTACGCTCTGATAAACACAGTCAATACAGAATTCTACTCAACACAAAACATTTTTCCAAAAGTCACTATCAAAGCCACATGCGCTATACTGTGTTGTGCGCGTAGGCCTATATTTGGTTGTTTCGAAGGCCTACAGCTTTGACCTACTAGCGCTAGCGTATAGGCTTAGGCTACTGAGTTTCGTAGCGCTAACATGATAGCAATGATAGTAATAACAACAACGTAGTAGTAGTTCGAAATTGCAATAATCACCTATCGCTATTAATCATATCGGATATGTCGGCGGATATCTCTGTAGACGATGGAAGTTGGTTTAGAATATTTATTACTCAAAATAATTTCTCCACTTTGAAACCAGTTCACCGTATATAGGAATTTATTGTTGAACAATAATTAATTATTAGCTTATCAAACTGACAAATAGTTTCAGGAAAGCACGTGAAAAATCAACGCTACGTTGTAGATCGCTATTTCTAGATGTTCCCCCTCTCTCTAGTCCGGAATTCTGGCTACGCCACCGATTTAAGGTGTCCGTATTTGTCTGTTGGTAGTTGTCCTGGTGACCGGAGCGTCCGGATACATCGCCAGTCGGATAGTCCACCTTCTGATGTCCAAAGGTTTTCGGGTCCGAGGAACGGTGCGCAGTCTCACGAACCCGGTCAAGATCGGACCTCTGCTCAGTATCTGTCCCGGATCCAGGTATCCGTTGGAACTGGTCGAAGCCGATCTCACCTGCAGCGAATCCTGGGATCCGTGAGTATTCGTCTCCGGCAATCACATGCGCAAAGATTAGCTCGATTATTTCGAATACGATAAGAAATCGTGTTTTATAAAGTAAAGTGGTTTTTGCACAGGACAGATTCTACTGAACCACTCTAAACCCAGTTACAACAACAACAAATACTACTACTACTACTACTGCAGTACTACTACTACTACTACTACTACTACTACTATTACTATTATTATTATTATTATTATTATTATTATTATTATTATTATTATTATATTATTATTATTATTATTATTTATTATTATTATTATTATTATTATTATTATTATTATTATTATTATTAACTGATTATGGTGGCATATCGTGCAAGTACTATTAGGACACCTTACAACTAAAAATACAGTATATATCCTACAACGATCAATGTTCTGGATGACTACGAACAAGGAGAACAGTTTTAAGTTGTCGTTTAAATGCATAACTTATATCGGCCTATCATATGCAAAACGAATTACTTCAGAGTGTTTAAGCTGCAAGAAATCTTCGTCATTGACAAAATAGCTAGCTTTTTGACGATCAAAGTGTTCATTTAATTTGTCGGCAGAGATGGTTTTCAATCAGATTTTTAAAAATCAATTCGAACATCTTCTGACGAAACGCGAAAGAATTAGGCTTAATAATTTATTAACACGAAAGAGTTGTTGTACAATGGGTTTTCAGAGCGGTACGGGGATGCAGGTACGTGATACACGTGGCAAGTCCGTACCCGGCCGAGGCGCCGAAGCACGAACAGGAGGTTATCTTTCCGGCGGTCAACGGAACTCTGTCCGTACTCGAGGCCTGTCGCAAACACCGCGTGAAAAGAGCCGTGCTCACGAGTTCTATTGTCGCTGTATTCGGTGAGCAACGAGCACAGGTGGCGGTTCCAGGATTTCTTGGTTGGGGTGAAATGAATTCATATAAGAAGTTGGTGGGGGATGAAAACAGAAGGAACTAAATCAATGAACTTTACCGAAAAAGGCCGACAAAAGGGAATGTCACCCCTAATTTTACTACACTGCTACCGAAAAAATTGGCTGATAAGCAAAAAAGGTCATTCGCAGTTTTCCGCGTAGTTTCACTAGACTTTTATCTAAAATAGGTTTAACAGGCAAAAAAAGTCCGGTGGGGGGATGCATCCCCACTCATCCCCACCCCCACGTGGAACCCGCCACTGAACGAGTAGCGTCCCCTATTTCCTAAATACACCAAACACACTGCCAACAATAAAACGATTATTCGATATGAAATCCGAACAGTTTCCAATCATTTCAGGTCGAGGATGGCTCGTAAGTTTTTCTTGAAGCCGGGTTTACATTTCAGGCGATTACGCGGACAAAGTTCCACCGGGAAAGGTGTACACGGAGGAGGATTGGACGCGACTGGAGAACGCGAAAGATCCCTACATCAAGAGCAAGGTCCTGGCTCTGAAAGCCACCGTTGAGTTCATGTCCTGTCTTCCAGGTAGAAATTAAATCGAGATTTTCCGCGGCTGATTTTACCGCGTACGTCAGTAAATTTTAGTCTTACGCCGCCAGTGTTATGTTAAAAATCTGTAATGTTAAAATCGGTAATGCTAAAAGCTGTAATGTTAAAAAACTTAAAATCTGTAATGCTAAAATCTGTAATGTTAAAATCCGTACTTGTACATGATTAGTTGCAGTGTTTTATCCAGACTCCAGGTCTTGGGCGATTGCCTTGACTGGAGGGGAAGAGACGCGGTTGAATGTGCCTTAATAAAATAATAATAATAATAATAATAATAATAATAATAATAATAATAATAATAATAATAATAATAATAATAATAATAACAACAGCTCATAGGGCTAAAAGACTTTAAGGTCAGTCGTGCAGTGGTGATGTTGTTAACGAAGCAAGTAGACCGCAACCGAAAGCCTTAACCGTAATGCATGACAATTTCTTAGACCGTGACTAATAATTTTCTTACCCAACCCACCATAAGCATGGCAATTTCTGAAATTCTGACCCAACCCAATCCAGTCCAACTCATGAATGGACCCAACCCACGACCATATCTGGGGCAAGATGACAAGGTCAATAGGTCACATTCCAGAGATCAGTCAGCGTGGGAGTGAATGCAGACGATGATGCGGAATTTAGAGGAAATTGGGAGATGATCTTATAGCAAAACCGGGGAACGTAGGCTTACGGTTGGAAATTGAATTGGAAAACACGATGGCTTTGGAGGACTTGTTGACGTTAATTATCTATTATACACTCTTTTACACTTCGGTTCTCTAAGAAACCACTTTATTTTGTCGATTGCATATTAAACGATCTACTAACAGAATGTATAAATAACTGATTTTATTTTTAAGATGGAAATAATTTTTATCTCCAAATGTACAAATTGTTAATTAAGAATATGGCGTTTATCTTATGTTATCTGCGTTTGCGAATAAAAATATCTCTATTTTATTTTACGAAATGCGTTTGTTTCCGACAGTGAACGACCGTTTCGAACTGTGCGTTCTGCATCCGACGCTCGTCCTAGGCCCGCTTCTGTGCGGAGTGCCGGGAACAAATTCTCTGGTAAAATCAGTGTGGGGTACCTGAGGGTCGGACCAGTGGGGTGGGGTGCGGGGTGCCAATTCCCAGTTGCCCTCTATACCTCATTGCCGTCTATATGATTTTACTGTTAAGGTATTTGGAGTACCATCGATTCATGCCGAAGGGTGTTATAAGCAGGGGCATTTCTACACCCCTAACATCCCCGCCCAATTCGAAGCCGACACACCTCTTCCAACACCCCGCCCCCAATCTCAGCTATGGGATTATCTTTTCTTGCTTGTCGTGATTTTTTGGCAGGGGACCCCAGAATTTACGGACCCCCGAAATTGATGATCCTAGAAATAACCCTGGTTATAAGTGATGATATAAAACGCGTGACTATTTTTTCGACAGGTTCATAAGCAGTGGGCAGAAATTTTTCCCCTTTCCCCTACAAACTTTGATGAAAAGTGGGGGTGGGTGGGTAGCAAAATCCCTATACCTCTCCTTCTCTTCCCTTCCCTTCCCTTTCCAGAGCCTATCCTTTCAGAAAGTGTGGGGTGGAGTATTTCGACCCCAGCGGCCTACATGGGCCACACCGAAATACTACTGTCGATGTAGAAAAGTACCTGAAAGTACGCTGTAACTGAAAGTATCTTGTAGATACTGATGCGGATGCTGAGAGGTCAGTTACCTCTGGTTCCAAAGTTCAACATTCCTATCGTTGACGTAAGAGATGTTGCTCTGGCTCACCTGAGGGCCATGGTACTACCAGAGGCAGACGGTACGTAGGCCTATAAGCAGCGGCGATGCATTGGTAGTATAGTAGTCGCCTTCGCTTAACCCCTTAACTGTGTATTTAACTGTAACTCAATGTAAAATGGACGCATATATCCGGGATCCCCAGTTAAGGGGTTAATGTTTTTGCACAAGCGCTGTCAATTCTTAGACGCGTTAGCTTGGTTCTAATATGATTACTCTAAATTTTGGGGGCTGTTTCGGAACATGGTTGGGCCATCTCAGGTCGAGTCACAAGGCCCGCGTTTGGTGATTAGGCCATCTGGGCGAACGTTAGGCCCTATTTGAAGAGAATCGTAAGGGGTTTGAACAAATGACAAACAAAAAGGCTCTGATTCAATTCGAATGAATATATGGCAAATATATTAGCAGTGGCGTAGCGAGGGGGCAGAGGGGGCGAAGCGCCCCAGGCGGCACTTGCCCTAGGGGCGGCATTTTCGAGATTTTCTAATTTTTTAAAATAATTATTAGCCTTTATTAGGGTTTTTGCTTGTCAGACTTTTTTAGAGACTTGATTGATAAGGTTTTTCCAGGAAATTTTGGAAATTTTCCGCCGCAAAAAGGCGGCAGTTTTTATGTTCGCCCCAGGCGGCACTTTGCCTAGCTACGCCACTGTATATTAAACAGAATTATTGACATTTTTACCATAAAAGACAGAATGAGAGAACCAGATATTTACAATCGTCAGTAGAGTTGAGAGAAAAATTTGTGGTATGCGTTCTCAGTGCGCTATTCCTAATTCAGATTAATTTTTTTAAAGATTTGACTAAAATTAATGCCTGGGCCTTATGATAGTGGCGCCATAGAAGTTTATTGATTGATTGACTGACTAAATTGACTGACAGATTGTAATTCCGACTTTACTTGCAATTTCTTCCATCTGATGCCAAAAACTTCTCGTTATTGTCATTTCTAGGTCAGCGGATAATTGTGCACAGCGGCCAAAGCGTTTGGTTCGAAGACCTGACCAAATTACTGAACAGGCAGATGGGGCCTTTAGGTAAGCGAACCTCGATCCAGAATTCCAGACATAGCCTAAGTGATCAATTATTCATTAAGCTCATTAGTCAACTACAGTACAGGGGCGTAGCCAGGAATTTCATTGGGGGGGGGTATAATGTGATTTTGGGAGGGGTATAAATCTTTAAAAACTTTGAAAATCTTAAAAAACACATTAAAAATGTTAAGGTAGCCTGATTTTTTGGGGTGGGGTGGGTGGTGTATATACCGACATAACCCCCGTCGTTACGCCCCTGCTACAGTAGAACTTCGTGCTTTGGGAAATATGGTGGTGGTGGTGGTGGGGGGTGTTGAGGTCATGTATTTCGCCCTGGAAATCAAGGAAATGCGAGAGGACGTTTATTTCAAAGAATTTTAATCTGATATCACGTGGTACTGAAGTGACTATACTCAATTTGAAGTGACTATAATATTATATGTGCGATTATTGTGTAGACTATTGTATTTCGACTGTTCCATGTCCGTACGCTTTGGCAAAGATCGTTATTCTATTCGACGGTACACTGAAAATGTTCTTCCCGATATGGGGCAAGGTTTACAACATCGATAATTCCAAGGTAGGAATTTACTGCGAAATTATTTCTACGCATTGGTCCCCTATTTCTCGGACAATTTGTTCAATTCGCTGAAATTTTTACATGTATTTCTTTACACCGGCTCTGTTCAATAGGCCCTCCATCGAATTCTGTCTCACAGAGAATTACTGTAATTATACATATCGTTTTTGTTAGGCCTATCTATACAGCCTGTTGTACAATAAAATAGATATATTGGGTCACGGCTACCCCTCCCCCCTCGATCGCCCTACTAGTCATTCCACAAGATATTTGGCAGGACTTTCATTTAGTTGTTTTCCCTCGTTCTCGTAGACTCGTACAGTCATTGGCGTGTGTTAGGGTTATGAAATGGCTGGGAGTGCTCTATATCGAACCCTGTAGGTAGAAATTGAGAATGATATTATCCATTATTCTTGCATAACCCAAAGCAATGAAGAAGGAACAAGAGGAAAATGTGGATTTTGTCGGAGAATTTCTTCAAATCGATTAGATTTTTACATATCTAGGGCCTATATGCCCCTTATTCAACAGGCGTTCAATAGGCTTCTCTCACACAGCGAATTGATTAGAAACTTGATTTTGTTGTCTATAAAACCTGTTGTAGGCATCCATAATGAACCAGATATCTTAATACGCGGCTCCAGGGTTTATTCTAGCCACCTTGACATTGGAGGGTGGGGGAGTTTGCAATGTTTGGGGGAGAAGGTTTGTATGCCGAAAACCTTGACAAGCAAAACAGGTCATCCGAGATTTTCCTCTCAGAAATGTGGTGACAAGCAAAAAAGGTCTCACCACATTCTTGACGTTGCTTAATTAATACCTTATCCTTCTTCGAATGTGATCATATCCTCATATTTCCCCTCTCCAAAATAAAAAACCCATTGCAACATATAGAATTTTTTGTTGGGGGAGGAAATTCTCTAACTTTGGGGGGGATCCCCCAAAACAGGCCTAGAATAAACACTGTGCGGCTCTTCCCTCGATCGCCCTACTAGCCATTCCATAAGATATTCGGCAGGACTTTCATTTAGTTGATGTTCCCCCTTCTCGTACAATCATTGGCATTATTGTGTAGTTGACATTTAAATGTAGGGGTCGTCCATAAATGACGTAACGCTATTTTGGCACTTTTTTGCCCCTACCCTAGGCCTACGTAACGTGACGTAACAAAAAGTCAGACCCTCCCTAAAATATGACGTCACAACGGGCCGACCCCCTTTTCGTCTTCCGAAAAGTCTTGACAAGCACAAAATGTCATCACTTCAAAATTGTGTATTGCGTTACGTCACATTTACGGAACCCCCCTCGTCACACTTCGTGACAAATGTCCGGACCCCCCTAAGCGCGTTACGTCATTTGTGGATGGCCCCTTATCCTATATGAGCACGCAAAACACATACGAAAATAAGGCTGGATCTAAGAAGATTAGGGCGTTTTTCTTTACTCTTTTCAAGACCTCAATTTAAATTATCAACTTTCAAGAGAATATTTCATGAAGTTGACGACGCGTCTTCCATTTTAACTTCGACAGATGAAGCACGTCCTCAAGATGCCAGACCCGACGCCAGCAGACGCGTCTGCGCTCGACAACGTCTACAGCCTAGTCGACAGAGGGTTTGTAGAGATGACGAACAAGTATCGAAGGTTTCGCACCGTCGTCCAGACCAGATCAGCTCTCTTGCGTAACGCCATTAACGCACAGCAGGCGTGGAGAACTAGCAACGTTCCAACCGCCTACTACACTCCACGCCCGGTCTACTCTTTACTTCTGCTCAGTCGGCTCAACAGTGCTACGGAAACTGCCCTTATTTCAGGGGTGAATAGGCAGTGTTTTATACAGGCCTGTTAACCCCTTAACCGTGTATTTAACTGTAACTCAATGTAAAATGGACGGATATAGGCCTATCCGGAATCCCCAGTTAAGGGGTTAAGAGGGGAGATCCCCCCAAAAAACAAACTCAAAATTCAGAGATCTAATTGTAAATTCCTAGAGTGCGGAGGGGAGGGTACAGTGGTCCCGGGCGCCGACCAGATGGGTGCACCAAAATTTACTCGACCTTTTTTTGCTCCTCAAACATTTTTTTATCGGCTTGGCCCCGAACGCTGAACACTTTCTGCATTGCACTGTAACGTACCCCAATGTACGGTCCCCGTGTGATTCAGTGGCGGCTCCAGGATTTGGCAAGTGGGGGGCCGTTTGGGTGGCAACTTCTGATCATGGGGGGGGGGACAACCATTTGTTGTTAGGTATGTAGTATTAAGTATAGGGTCCCAACAGGGGGACCAGGAACTCATTAGGGGGCACGGGACCCTCTGTGGAGCCGCCACTGGTGTGATGTGCTACCGTATTGTATACAACGTAGCTCTGATATAACGTACTAAATTTTTACAGACCCCCTAAGTACTTGATAACGAAGTTCTACTGTAATTCTCAAGGGGGAGACGTCCAATCAATTTCACCCAGGGCTGGGGGCTAACCTGCTTTGGCCCAACACAAGATCACGACTACGATCATTTACCGAAGCAACCATCGACTGGTGCTGATGTACTACTACAATGGCGCTAAAGAAGTCTACTACTACTACTACTACTACTACTACTACTACTACTAATACTACTAATACACACACAATAATGTTATTACTGCATTTTTTAAAAAAACCACTACAGTAAATACCAAAAGAATTATCAGCTGGATGGGTCCCTTTGTGGGTGCCTAACGCCAGCCCTGCATTGACCCTACCACTAGCTTGGTGGCATATATTCATTTAACTGACAAATCTGTGTTCATGCATTACAATGTGCACTGCAGGGGCGTAGCCAGGAATTTGATGGCGGGCAGGGGTATAATATTATTGGGGCGGGGGGTATAAATCTGAACTTTGAAAATCTTAAAAAACACATTGAAAATTTTAAAGTAGTCTGATTCGGGGGTATATACTATATACCGATATACTTCCCCCCTCAGTCGCTATGCCTCTGGTGCACTGCTCAGGTTAATCTTAGCAAAGTTTAAGGCATTTATTTCAATTAAGTAATGTACGGTCATTGCACTTATATGCCAAGCAAAAAAATCTTCAAGAAAAAAAACTACAAAAGAATGATTGACTATTCAAACATGGCTGTCAATTAATTATCGACTTTGGATTTCTTGGGAGTTGGATCCTCGTCCCAATCGAAACTGTCCTCGCAGTCCATGAGATCGTCCATTTCGCAATTCCACTCGTCCGGCGAAACCTCCGCGCCAGCACAGAGTCTGGAAAGCGCAGCGCCATCATCGGCACATTGCTCGACGCCCCAAGAGTTCGGTCTTCCTTGAACATGGCGCTTCCATTTTCAAAGTAGAATTCGACGACGAGGAAAAGTATGCTGCAAAGCAGAGAACAGTGAGAGGTAGTAACAGGGATATTTCTAGGATTGTGAATTTGGAGGGTGTCGACCTCAAATGGGGGGGGGTGGAGCTAATTAGTATGCATTTTGTATGCATACCATTGTCACATTACCAAATTTTTTGTGGTGCAGGGTGTGGACCTCAAATTGGGGGGCGTTGGTGGTGTTGGGGGTGTAAAAATATCCCTGGGTAGTAAAGCAACTTGGTGCCATACATGGAACAACGGCCATGAGGAAAATCATATCGATGTCTCAGGTCTCAAACTTCAAATGCAACACGTTAGATCCAATGTGTTATTTGGGTCAGACCAGAGGGGAAAGGGGGAGAATCAAACCTGTTTTATTATGCCAAATAAGTTAGTCAAATGATTCAATGACCAACATGACACTTTTCTCCCTTGTTATTTATAGTGGATCTGAGGGGGGAGTCAGTAGCCAGTGCCGAGAAAATTCCCCCTCTTCAGCCCCACAAACACCACACTGGTTACATCTAAAATTATAACAGACACACGAGTTAAACAGCGTGGTTTATAGGAAGTAAAAAATAAACACAAATGTTTTACAAATTCGTATAAAACGCAAGAAATTCTTACCCGTAATACCAGTACGTGAAGATGAAGGTGGAAAATCTGAGGCAGTATTGTCCATATCAAGCAAGTCGTTTCCATCAAACAAGTCTTCTTTAAAGTACTGTAGAATAACTTTCTGTTTTGGGTCCTTTATGTAAAATTTAAACAAACAAAAGCCATAAAACACAATAAAACCAAAGAATAATTCATCATCATCATCATCATCATCATCATCATCATCACCATCATCATCATCATCATCATCATCATCATCACCACCTGTAGAAGAAATCGCCTTCAGAAACCAATATGTCTGTAGACACTACTATGTATAGCTTTCAGTTTATCCAGTCTCTTATAATTATAACGCCTTTGTCGAAGATTGTTTTAGCAGAAAAGCAATTAACCCCTTAACCGTGTATTTAACTGTAACTCAATGTAAAATGGACGGCTATATCCGAGATCCCCAGTTAAGGGGTTAAAATTTCGATCCGACTTCAACCTGAAGATGTCTTGTTTCTGTTTCGTCAAAGTCATCTTTCGACAGACCGGCTTTGCCAAGCACGCTAAGCTTCTGCTGGATCAGAGGCCTGATCAAACATACAATACATACATACAATACATACAATACAATACATCAAACGAGCAAATCTTACTCACAGTTACACACTTAACTCAATAACTGTGATCAAAGAAACTTCGATCGAAGACTCATTGTTCCAAAATTCTGTACAATTTAACAAACAACCAGAAAGAAAGGAAGAAAAAATACTGCTTCCAATAATACACTTCAAGACAAAGTGTTTTATATTATGTCACTGACTAAAAAGCGTATCAAAAACAGGTACAGAAATGTATGTCTACCAGATGTAATCATCTGCAGTATTGCGGGCGACCAAGTACTGGACGCTGACCGAGTCTTTTTGACCGATGCGATGGGCGCGGTCTTCAGCCTGGACAAGAATCTAAAACCAGACCAAGGATCTAAAACCGAATGAAAATAACACTAAGCCACTTGTACACTTGTTTCGGTTAAGCATAACCAACTTACTACATTTACTTACTCACTTACAACTTACTACAACTAATAAACTTACTACATTTCTAATACTTGATGTACACCGCAAGTCACGCGCGGTCACAGTATCATTTTCACTTTATCTCAGTCTCCATCAATCCTGTTTGGTTGAAAGAGTGACAATGGCATAGTGGCAACAGATTCAAATTATGCAAATAAGTGATATTAGGCAATGGTTTCACCTTTAATCATATCCAACAACATACTGATGCCTAGCCTATTACAGGGTGGCGCAAAAAAAACCCGGACTAGTCACATTTAGGTTTGTATTTAATGTAGTCTGGGTTTTTTTGCACCATCCTGTACAAACTTCGGTCTAAACAAATCTGGAGAATTCAACAATAGAAATCGCTTAAAACAACAGCAAAATATACAAACGATAATAGTAATAGTAATATAATAACAATCATCACCACCACCAACCCCACCACTATGAACACCAACAAACATGATGATATAAGGTTAAGTTAGGATCAAGACTGCCGGTTGAAATGCATTTATTTTCGCACCCCTGGATTCCAGAAAAGTTCGGCAAACACAACGAGAGACGTGGCCGTGAGATTGATGCCCGCATTCGCTGCCGTTATGCTGAGTATCGCTATCCGGACGTCGTCCTTATCTTGAAACCTATCGCAGAAGAAGCCGCGCTGTTCTGCGCCGGTGCGACCGTCGATACGGACGTACTTGTATCTCTAGAAGTAGAAGTAGAATACAGCCAAGAATCTAATCTCACCCAGTGTTTATTCTAGGCCTTCTCTCTGGGGGGAATTCTCCCCACTGCAAAGTTTAAATTCCCCCAAAAATTTTTTTTGACATTTTGGCAGGTAGTATGACCTCCAAAATGTATGTTCCCCCCAAACATTTTAAACTCCAGGTGGCTAGAATAGCCACTGAATCTCACTGGCAACCAGTAACTAACTTCTGTTGAGCATAAAAATCTAGAACTGTGAAGAACAAGTACAAAACTTGAAAAATTCAAAGTCAAAGATGAATGCAACTATGAAATATCAGTGAATTTAATCTAAGCAGAATGACAAAGAAGAAACAAAAGAATACACTGGCAAAGACTTGTTCTAGGCTTAAGAATTGCAGAAGGAATACAAACAAGTATAAATACAAAATTCAATTTTATAGCACCCCTGTCTTTGGCTATGCTACACTTACAGCACTACACTATCTTATCATATCAGCTATCATTTTGACAGGAAGAGTGGGTTGGGCGCTTACAGTAATGTAAAATCTGGACTATTACAGTTTACAGTCATTGTAAGTTGTACTAACAGGCTTGACAGCCTCTTCGATGGCATCGAGCATCGACTGATGATGTGCAAAAACAATGAATTTACGCTCCAATTCCAAGAGATCGAGTACGTACTCTCTAGGCAATCAATCAAAAGTCACTCTGTAATGTTTTACAGTCCATATCTAAGATACAAGACAAAGATTATTTACTGTACAAAATTTCATTGCAGCTAAGACAGTCAAGAAAAAAATTCACAAGACAAGAAACTGCAAAAGGACAAAACTTTAGGAAGGATTCTACTAGAATTACAGAAAGGAACCTACCGCAGTTTTAGAAAGAATTTAACTAGAATTCCAGAAAGGAGTAAGAATACTACTAGAATTCTAGGAACGATTCTACTAAAAGAGCAATGCAAACATGGTTTAATTCAAAAAAACAAGACTATTTTAAAATAAAATAATAAAAATCGCCACTACCTAACAGCCTTTATTTTTGCATCTCCAGTATCGTGAAAGTACTGCAGAAGGGCACCGCGACGTTCGTTACCCTTTGAAAATAACAAAGTAAACAATCAATTCAATTAATCAAATAAGTAAGTAGGTCGACAAAGCAAATGCTTTAGTAAAATCGGGTTGCCGCTAGCAGCTCCAGAAAAATTTCAGTTAAATTACTTGAGTAATAATGTCTGGAATTGAGGGCATCTCTACAAATTGAAATATTGCCAGAATTTTTAGAAAGATACATACCTTCGTTCTGCCGACCATATCGTGCGACACCTTCATTGTTTTATTGGCGGAAACCGATCCTGGATCGAGGATGATCATAATCCGATACTTTGACGGCAACTGATGCAAAACATCTTTCTTCAGTCGTCTGAAAATATAAGTAGTGTATACCAGTTAGTATGCAGTACGCAAAAGTATACAATTATGTACGAATATAATTTTAGGCTTTGTCATACCAGAGCAAAAACAATCAACCAAAGCTGATAAAAGTTCTATACCTATCCTCAAAACAATCAAATGAATATAATAATAATAATAATAATAATAATAATAATAATAATAATAATAATAATACATAATAATAATAGTGTTTTGGACATTCTGGACCCCATAATAATAATAATAATAATAATAATAATAATAATAATAATAATATATAATAAATCTTGTAATAATAATACAGCAGTAATAATAATACAGTAATAATAATAATAATAATAATAATAATAATAATAATAATAATAATAATAATCCTGCTTTGTGGAACATGCTCTTGAAGACAGTGACAACTGAGACACTCCGTGATTGGTTCCGGAATCAGTTGAAGACTCGTTTGTTTACCAGCTCGTTTTTGTAAAGCGTTCTTGACTTTGCCTAGTTTGTCATGTTTACTGCGCTTAAGAAATTGTCTTGCATAATAATAATAATAATAATAATAATAATAATAATAATAATAATAACTTTCACCAGCTAACGATATGGTATAAACAATAGTTCCTATTGTAGTTGTATTTGGTCTGCATTCATTTCCAGATAGTAAAGTTTTGTTTAATACTTATTTCCAGCCCTCAATTGTCAAACCCTTCAGGTTTTCACATCAGATGCTTAGCAAATTAAAGCCAGCCTCGGCATAAACTAGTAATTTCAGATCATCCCACCGAATCATGATCCTCTCTTCTAGAATGATCTGCAGTTCGGTCATGTTGGATGATCCGCTATAATCCCAGCCCCACTGCATCTGTAAATAGCAAATATTTTGGATACCTGATCCGACAGAAAACCAAGCAACTGACAAAATTAAAATTGAAAAAATTTCAACACAAAATAAACTAATACTATGCCCATTTGAAGGCCTACAGAACAGTTGGCGTATAAACGTGTAAATATTTCACTAAATTGAAGAAATTCTCTGACCAAAACAACACTTTTGCTTGTCTCCATCATCAATCGTCATCATCATCAACACTCAAAAATAAAATTAATGTTTTCTTATCTACTAGACAGTTCCTTACTTGTTTTCCATCACAGTATCGAATGCCATATTCATGAAATGATGGAAATAGAAGGGGATCAACAACGGACAATTGAGTGTAGAGCTCCGCTGGGCGGGATAATGCAGGCGTGCCAGAGAGCAAGATCACGCGTTTCGCTTTCTAAACACAATTTCATTCCAACTTAGTTACAGATAATAATAATAATAATAATAATAATAATAATAATAATAATAATAATATAAGCTTTCCATAAGATAATCTACAAAATAATCAAAATTACCAATTACCAATTACAATTACACAGGTCAGTCTCAAAGCGAAAGACACGCAGGCATGGGTGATGACTAACATCCAGCCATAAGCAAATAACTACATAATAAAATCCAAAATGTCAATAAAAATGAAGCACCAAAAAATACTGAACATATCACACTCTTTTAAGTTTTTTCAGTTTTTTTAAAAAAAATACCCGAGTGGTTCTTCAGAAGAGGAAGCTAAACAAATATTCCATTACATTACGTTTATTTCTTTATTTATAATATTACTGACAACTTATATAGTGCAATAAGCATGACAGAAGGACAAAGTCAAGAGCATTTTACAGCAAAATATTTCTCATCTACACGAAATATTAAACAAGTACGTTCTGTTACGTTACATCAGAAAAAAGTCAACAGCCTTCTTACACATAGCTTAATGCAAACGTATATTCAATCAATTATGAAATAGAAGTGTTCTAAGAATGGAAGGTGACAGCATTTCTTGCCTTTAGTAACGAAACTGCCTTTTTAGTACGGGAGGTTTTGACGTTCCTAAGAAAATGTGACTCATCCTAAAATGCAAATAAAATCAAGATAAAAAGTTAATGCCTACTGCTTAAATTAGACAAAAACTACAGAAACTGTTTTATGTACAGGGTGGCACAAAAAACCAGACTAGACACATTTAGGTTTGCATTTAATATATATATATATATATATATATATATATATATATATATATATATATATATATATATATATATATATATATATATATATATATGTACTAACAAATCAAAAATGTCTAAATGCAAAATAAAATAAAAATACTTATCAAAAGCCGTAGTGAAAGCACCAGCCAAGTATTAAACAAATTTAAGCACCTAAGAATAAATAAGTAGCTATTGAAGCACTCCTTTTGAAGGCGCTATATAAATTCACAAGATCTTGCTTACTTACTATCTGACTCCATTGGGCATTTCCCTGAATTTAGCCAATTAGAACTTGAAAATGTTGCAGTAATGTAACTCACCATTATGATCACGTTGAATCTCTGTTCTACCAGATCCTTGTGACACCTGACCATCAGATCGTAGCTAATGATGTTTATTAACCCGGACGTGCTGCTGTCCCGACCGGAGAGGACGACGTTGACCTGCTGCGGGTCGACCATAGAAGGCAACCATTCGAGAATTTGCTAGAGACGCAAAAAACCGATTAGAAATAAAAACAGATCTGGAACACGACAGACGAAACGTTGGTTCACAGACTAAGCCAAACTGGTCTAAGTTATGCGAATAAACATCGTCAGTATAGATTGGCCACGATCACATGACGACAATACTCAAATACTTCTACTAATAGTCATAATCAGGCAGCTGTCAATACTGTTCTTCCTGGAGTTAGTCTTTATACTGTTACGAAATTATATTACACATGTTACACATCATATTACACGTGTTGCACATTACTGTATATTACACATTTTACACATTATATTACACATGTTACACATGTTTTTTTACCTGTGACTATAGAATCAGACTAATAAAACAAAGCTGAAAATATTGTAAATTTGTAAAAAAATCAATCTAAATCTTCAAACAATGTAAATGCCAAAGGATCTTTTGATTGATAAGATACCAAATATGTAAACAGTAGACACATTATTGGAGAGCCTCACCCAAGCATGCATTAACATTAAAGTCAAGGCCTAATAATAAAAATGAAGTTACCTGTTGGAACGTGAACCTTACTGACGATGGTACTACAATGAGCAGTGGCCAATCCTGCGATAGTAGCAAGCTACACAAAGAGCCTGTATCGTCTTCCCGAGCCCCATGTCATCGGCGATAAGAACCCGACCTCCACGGTGAATGGCGAAGCTAGATAACACAGCATCGGATAAATAGATTAAACACAAACTGTTGCCAGGTTATTAAGCACATGTGTCTAAACACTCCCAGAAAAATGTAGTACCACACAATTTCGTCAGATGCTGCGATGAAATTTTCAAAATTTCACGACACTTTTTCGTAACCATATGAAATTAGTTAAAACCATTAGTTTCGTGGTACTGACACTTCATGGTAACAGTGGTACAGTATTGGTGCTTTATTTTCTATTGGCTCATGCATTTAGCATGAATGCTATGTGCTTTAGTCTGGATTAAACAAAAACAGGGGAGTTGGTAAAAGATAGCAGCAGTATTGAAGACTGAAAATAACACTTGTAGGCCGTGTTTTCTTTTCCACATTCCGACCGACATTAAACAAGTACTGAATGTTGAAAAAACGCACAACAGCAATTTTAGTAAACCGCAATGCCCGACCCAAATGCCTGATGCTAAAAAATGATTCAACATTTGGTTCTAAATGCAAACATCCCTTTAGATTAGACTTGGATCTTAAATGGATCTAGTGCATTCATAGCAAATGCCATTATTTAGATGATCTACTGGTAATCCAATTGATCTACCAGCAATCCAGACAATCTACTGGTAATCCACTAACTTGACGCCTTCTCTCTGAAACGGCAGAAGAGTTCCAACCAACTTTGGGTCGACCATAGACAAGTCAGCTTCTGGGATAGAAATGGGGCTTGAATCCATCAAAGCTCTGATCAATGACTTTGGAAGATCCACAATCGTAACGGCACAGGCAAGTTTTTCACGAATATCTTTGGCTAAGATCAACCACCAATCAAATATAATCTATTTATGAATAGTAACTACTATTGCTATTATTAAGATGCCATTTTATAATCTAAAGTAAAGCTACACAAACTGTGCAACAATGTAATAGAGATCTCATCTCATTCCCAGATTGCATAACATCATATGAACCAATATCTGGGCAGAGAAGTAACCTCATCGTTGTCATCATCAATATATAACAGATGACATGAGTGCCACGAAACATGGCTTCAAAACCTGTAATATTATTATCATATGGGGGCAGAAGATGGCAGAGTGGTTTACGTGCTGGAGCGCTAGGCTGACGGAGTGGGTTCAAGCCCCGTTAGCACCCCTAGAGGCTTTCACAGGCAGTAGTGCCTCCTAAGCCACTTTAAATAACGTTAAGTTATTTGAAGTTTTTAAGTTTTATAAGAGCCAATAATAATAATAATAATAATAATAATAATAATAATAATAATAATAATAATAATAATAAGAAGAAGAAGAAGAAGAAGAAGAATAAGAGACTTACTCAAAGTTGCATACTCCTTTATATCGAATGACCACTGTCTTTTCTGCGCATCTGAATAAATAGATAGAAACCACAGTTTCTACTTCAGTCAAAAAATGCTCAGTGACAATTAAGTTACTGACAACCATGAAATTTGTGTATTTCGACCGCAAGACTCACCATATTGCCGAGTTTCCATGGACTTCATAAGCTCAACGAGAGGGGCAAAGTATTTGAAATCAACCGCGAAACGATTTCGAGACAGCAACACGAATCTTGCGGTAGTCGCCGCAACATCATTTCCCGAAGAAATTTCTGACGTCCTTGAATTCGAGGAACCGATAAGTCCAGCTTTCTTGCCATTCTTATCTTTTTGAAGCAAGTTTTTCGGTGCGGACGATTTAGTTCCCGTTGAAGCAGGACTGTACAGCTTCAGTTGGGCAGTCGTACAGTTTGGTATTGTTCTTGGTGGAACTGCAGAACTTCTTTCGTTCTGGAAAAACGAATTTGAGGTAGCGACCGGGGACGCCTTAGTGCACGGCACGGTGCTTGCTGCGCTTGGCACATTCTGCTGCCGATTGGCACGTAACTCCAGCGCCCTTCGTCGATTTTCTTCGATTTTCTTTCTCTGCTCTTCGGAGAGACTCATTGCTTCATCTTCTACGTCTTAAGCAACACAAACATACGATATCAATGATATGTGTCAATGTTTCTGCGTGGCAATCCCAGCCATGACCGCTGCAATAACAAATCATTGCAGGGCATTCAAAATGAAGCAAATGAATTCAATTTTTTTCTGCTCTGGCTAAAAACTGCTGTGTTATAGAATATTTAAGCACAGATGTAACTTTGTTGAACGTTTTTACCCAATCCTTTCATCAAGACACATTTTCACTTTCATAGCAAATGCACCACTACTTAGATGCAAGACTTAGTTACTATCATTAAAACAAACCGTTAATGGTACTCACTACATAAGAACTTAGAAATTTATATAGCGCCTAAATTGGCATTGATTAGAGAAGTTATGGTCATTTTCAGACTCCAATGCCTCTTAAAATAAACCACCTAAAACACGTTAGTGAAGCCAGACAATCTTTGGAAGTTATTTAGTCAGTCAAATGGCGCTATAGAAGTTCTCTTGTTAGAATAATATTATATACATCAGCATAGGCGGATTTAGAGTTTAATATTTGGGTAGGCTGGTAAAACCGTGGGACGCTGGAAGGGGTTCAGGTGGCGTCCCACGGTTTTACCGGGTAGGCTAGCATGGAGGGTCTGAGGGTGCCATCCAGCACGCGTGCCGTCCAGCACGCGTGCCGTCCAGGACGCGACAGACCTGGTGTTGATGGAAAAACAATTTTTTGGTGGGATTAGTTGGGTAGGCTTAAGCCTACCCGTGCCTTTAATATTTAATAAAATCCGCCTATGTACATCAGTAGGTATCAAAGCATCAAGGTATCAAGGTATCAAAAAAGTAGGTAACAAAAAAACCAGATTATGACAACATAAAATTGCCTCTAAAAAATAATTTAGAATACGATCGCCCTACCCTATATGCGATGATGTATTCGGGAATATTTAACTTATTTTAACTTAAATTCGAGAAAATGAAACACGTTACAGAAATTAGCGAGATTTTATTTACTTCTTACATTTTTAAACAGCTGCCTTTCAACTGATAAAGTAAGTAGGTCAATTATACTTTGAGTCTCTGGTAAACCGTAAAGGTGTCCGCTTTAAACTCTTTAAGTAAGTAAGTATATATTCTTGAATTTGTATACCGTCTTTTAGAGTAGTACCGTATGCGCCGCTTATTTATATAGATGTTATAGCATCATATTATAATCCTCTACAATGACTGCTCAGCAGATGATCTGAAAACTCTGAAAGAAGACACTTTAAAATATAAATTTTTTTTTGCAGAAGGCCAACCATATACTGGCTCTGGCATTGCAGAGAACCAGTCTAAAGCGGTCACTTCGAACAAAATATTTACAATAAATCTGAAATAATCGTTTTAAAATGAGTAAATCTAAAGACGCAGGAGGTATTGTTTCAGTGTTTGTTTTAACTGAAATTTTTAAAATATAGCATAGCAATTATTACTGAAATGTTTGCAAAGCCATTAGCATGATTATTCACTCTAAACAGATGAATTTGTGTGGCGCATGATGTTTCTATTAACCAATCATAGGACTTCTTTAACAATTATAATGCATTTGCCATTTGGTACCTTTCGATCGTTGCTTCACTAAGTGACTGATCTTTGAATTTCCAGTGTTTCTTGGATCAGATGTTTTCTCTAGTTTCTCTCAATGTTGACAGCATTTCAATTGACTTTATTATGTCGTTGCCTATTTGTATTTCATTAAAAAAGATGTTGTTAATAAATTTTAGCTGTTCCTGCTATTCTTGACTATCTCAGAAAACAGAATAGACCTTACAGCGCAGTCGACATTCTGAATAATCTACACAAGGAATATGGAAAAACAGTAGGCATATATCTTTACACCTATTGCTAGTAAATGCCTTTCTTATTCTATGCTAAAAACTTTTTCTTCACCCGGATTTCTAAAGATTTACCCTTCTGAGCTGCTTTAATAAGAGGCACTATATAAATATCACCATTACATTACTTTTTACGTAAATAAGGATCCTTTTGCCAATCTTATGGCTGTTTTTGTATGTAATGGTTTTTAACTGTCACTTTAGTTTGAATGATGGTTTTGTAGGCTGTTGTTAAGGCCTTGGATACGTTGGTCGCTGAAGGGAAGATTAAATCCAAGACGTACAATAAGCAAGTTGTCTATGTAACTGATCAGGTTAGTCCCCATTTTGTTGCAAGTACTTTAGATTCTCTACCTTCACAATAATAAATTATTACAGCAATTTAAAAAGTTATTGTATTATTATTATTGTTGCTGTTGTTGTTATTTGACAATTTATATAGTGCAATAAGCCTGACAAAGGCCAAAGTCAAGAGCACTTTTCAGGGGGCACTTATAGGAGATATTGAATAAGTGCATCTTTAGTATTGTACTGCAACATGGTACTGATGACATAATGAAAAAAACTCTTCATCTTCTGATATTTGTTTCTTAATGTTTGTATGGCAAATATAAACGTTGAGAAATGAAGACAAATCATCGGTGTAGTATGCAAGAGGAGATTGACTTGGTTTGGCCATGTTAAAAGAATGGACAACAATAGATGGGCCTACAAAACACTACATGCAACCAAAGTTGAAGGGGACAGGGTGTGAGGAAGACCAAGAAAAAGATGTATGGATAACATCAAAGAAGACCTGGAAACAAAGAACATGACAATCGTAGAAGGATACAGATTGACGTAAGATAGAGCGTAAAAGTGTAAATGTTTTGTATCTAACTATTGCCGCTATGCAGACAGGAAGTAATAATGATGAAGATGATGATGGTGATGTTGATAATGATGATGATGATGATGATGATGATGATGATGATGATGATGATGATGATGATGATGATGATGATGATGATGATGATGATGATGATGATGATGATGATGATGATGATGATGATGATGATGATGATGATGATGATGATAATGATGAACATATATTTTCATTATTTATATCTTATTTATTCAAAGACATTTGTCTTCATCTGAAAACATTTGGATGCGTGAATCTTTAGTATATTGGATTACTTATTTAAATTATTTGCATATGCTGTATATTATTCTGAATTCTAGCCCAGAAGGGGTGCAGAATAAGTGCTTTGTTACGCTACATTACATATTTATGTTATTACGTGACGTTATTTTGTGCCGTTTTCTTAAGACCCAGTTTCCAGACGTCAACGATTCGGAGTTGAAGTCAATGGAGTCAAAGGTCGTTGCCATGGCGCAGAAGCTTAAGGAGTCATCCGATGTCGTTCGACAATTAGATTCAGGTTTGCAGTTGGGTTTTTCCTGGTGGTAGCAATTGACCATAAATACACCTGATTGTTTTACCTGGCAGGTATTGTGAAAGGTGTTTCTGTTATTTAGTTAAAGCTTGCTTTTTTCGTGCAAACGTCTGCCATGTGTTAATTAAGACTGAGAAGTTTGACCTTTGCTAAGAATTTGTTATAGGGAAAGATGGAATTAAGGAATTGGAAATTAACTGGTAGAGATATGATTGGAAAATAAAGATGGTTCTTATTTAAGGATTAAGAAAAAATTTTACTTCTTGATGAGGCCCCCATCAGAGATGATTGCTTCTTTCAATCACAGTTGCTTTATTTGTTTTCAATCAATCAATCGACTTCTATGGTGCCACTATCGTAACGCCTAGGGCATCAGGTACATCTTAAGATCTAAAAGATGGTAATGTGCTGCCTATATATGAAGTGATGCTGATAGTGAATTCCAGCGCATGGGGCCACACAATGGAAACAACTGTTTTTAAAATTATCGGTCTGTTAGGAAAAGCCGCAGGACAAAGTAATAATATTGTGTTAATTTTTATTTGCTAAAAATTTGACTTCGTTTTCAGAGCTGCAGGCACTGTGCAGTTCGCTCACCACTGACGAGGCAAAATCTCAAGTTATTCAGCTGACGAAGGAGGTTAGTTTACTTTCCGTTTGTAATAGGATTACATCTGTAACGTTGTAATGGTTACACTGTTGTTGTAGTTTTGTGAAAGTTAAATCTGATTTTGGTTTGTTGATTTGAAGAATTCATTCTTTTGGATTTAGAAATGTACGCCATTTCGCGGTTGATTTTTGCAGTGCGATCAACTCGAAGAGAAGCTAAAGTCTTTGAAATCAAGCGTCAACACAGTTTCTCCGAAAGAAAGAGAGCAGGTTTTGGGATCGCACTCGTTCAGTAGTTTTCCGTTTACTTTTAGTCAATGTCACATTCCCTGGTGCTTACAAAGGCTCTTCTTATGTAAGGACTTGGCCTTTCCATTAGCTGCTGTTAAAATTCTCATTGTAAAATTAACTACTTGGTAGTTCTTTATGAACCAGCATAGAACTACGATATACAATAATGTATGTCCAAATAGTCTTAGTAAGGGGTTTAGTAAGGGTTTATGTCTTAAGATATATATATACTTGTATGTATACAAGTGCATGCATGTATGTATGCATGTATTTATAAATGTATTTATGTATGTATGCATGTATGTAAATGTATGTATGTATTTACATGAATGTATGTATGATTTATACATGTATGTATGCATTGTATATATACACATTTGTATACAGTACAGTACATGTATGCATAACAGTTTCAATTTGTGTTTCCTCTTTGTCAGTTATGTGCAATATTCTGAACAGAGATGTCCTGATGTGCTGTTTTTTGTGTGTGCGCAGCACTTTGGATTGCATGTTCTTCGTTCTTCGTGTGATATTTTGGGTTAATATTGTAGATTTTGAAGTCAAGGTCGACCAATGTGAAAGAATGGAGAAAACGCAAGCGGATTGTAGGCATTTCTGTTATTTTATTGCTGTATACATGGCCAGTAGTACATCTGGGGTTTCTTTATCCAGGAAATTAGCATATCCATATCCGTTGTGCTCGTACCATGTATCCATCCTAATCTCAATCAGGATGCTAGGTCCCAACAGCCTAAGGTAGCAACATGGAGACTATGCATTGGATTAATGTTTTCAGCTGCATAATGTTAATGTTAAATCATAAATCAAATGTATCGGGTGAAGCAACTTGGATTGCTAACGAGCCACAGTAATTTATTATTGACAATGGTGTTTATATGTTTTTTTAAAAATCTAGTGTGTACCAGATAAACTACTGGATCTAGTGTTTTTTCTAGTGTACTGATATGATGAGCGCTATACTTGAAGGTTATCCCAAAAGCAAAAAGGAATTGCTGGTGTGTATATATATATATGCAATATATTGAATTTCAACACCACCTAGTGTTTTCCAATATGGTTTTCCAACAAGTCCATTAATTAATATACCTTTTTATTTGTGATTTATGTTAAAGTTTTATTAAAATTCATAACTAGACTCGATTCATTTGATAGGCATAGTAGTAGTGTCCTTGTAAAAGTTGGAGCTTGATGTTACAGACAACAGTTTAATTTTTTTGACATAGGGTTCATCCATATAGTACGTACGCAAAAAAGGCACATTTTCAACACACTGCACATAGCGTACATAGGAAAAGTCTCCGAAATCTCCCTCTCAGTGTGCGCGTACTATATGGATGGGCCCGTACCACAAGTGTTCCTGGCTTTGGTCAGACAAAATTTAAGTTCCTTCCTGTTTCCAATTGGTAGATTAATGATTATTTTATGATATAATTATCAATATTGAATTACAGTACAGGGTGGCACAAAAAAACCGGACTAGTCACATTTAGGTTTGCTTTTAATATAGTCCGGTATTTTTGCGCCACCCTGTACTGTAATTGCATTTTGCAGGAAGAAGTTGGTGTGGAGACGGATGAATCCCTCAGCCTGAAACCGCCCGATTTGTGAAAGAGACAATTTTCCAGTTCAAAGAGTTTCGATGAATTTTTTTCTCGGTTTATAATGTTTATTGCTTTGCATTAAGACTTCTGAGGTAGCAGCTTTTTGAGCATAATTTTGCTGTGTTCAGGTAATTTTGTGCCAGTGACTGTTGCAAACTTTTTGGTTAACTCTCAAATAAAGATTTTCTCTCTTTTAGTCAATCAATCAATCAATCAATCAACTTCTATAGCGCCTCTATCATAATGCCCAGGGCATCAGCCGATGGTGCACCAAATCCAAATAGCATTAGTGCTCAGAAACTTGACAAGATGAGCAGTTTTAGAATGTGAGGCATCCATTTGTAATTGTACATGTTGATTTATCCCTTGACATGTCCATTTATAACCTAGGTAATTGTCGTTTCTCAATTCATAGATTTGTTGCTGTTCAGTTACTTGTGTTTTTAATCCAACGATATTCATTGTAGCATAATAAGTGTTTACCTTCCAGCACATTTGGGTTTTAATAAAGCGACTGTCGACTGATGCCAAAGGCATTACAAAAATATCGCTACAGAAGTTCGCTAATAATGTAAAGAATCTTATTTTGAAAACGAATTTGACAGTTGATTTTAACAGTTATTTATCTGACTATGCTTAAGGGTTGTACAGTTGGAACAAAAGCATCAAATTCTTCTGTTTATACAACCGTTGACTGTTAGCCAGTGGCGTAGCCAGGGTTTCCGGAAGGGGGGGAGTGGTTTCGATTGTGACCAAACTTTGCAAAATTTTTCTCATTTTTCCTTTTTTAGGAACTGACAAGGAAAAAAAGAACGTCACCTTCGTATTCTTTTTAATTTTTTCTATTTTCTATAGCACTTAGAAATTTTTTTCAATCGGCAGCCAGCCAAGGGGGGTTTGACCCATGGGCGCCCACATAAATTTTTCCAGGAGGGGCAAAACATGATGGTCACGGCTATGGCACATAAATTTTTCCAAGAGGGGCAAAACAATTATTAACACAATGGTCACACTTAATATTTTAGCAAGGTTTTCACATTTCAATGGGAAATATTGGCATTTTTATTTTCCAGGAGGGGCAAGTGCCCCCTCTTGCCCCAATGTGCGGGCGACCATGGTTTGACCCCCAAAATCGCATCCGAAAATAAAAAATGCATGGAAAAGCATGTAAACAAAATTTCGTCGGCAGCCAACCCTCCTTGGCTACGCCACTGACATAAGCTATTCGAAAGTTTTGTGGCTTCGCCAACTTCTTTCAAAGCCTTACAATTTTTATGCTCAGTACAGTGTCTCGGATTTTTATTAAATTTATTCATGTTCTGTGAAAATCTAATGCCTTGGTGAGTGTCGGTTGCTGAATTTTTTATTTGTCACTATGTATCCTTGACCTGGAAAAATCCAATTGCTCAAGGACCGTAAGGGCAAAACTACTTGAGGTTGTTTTCGTTATATTGCGCCTCAGTGGCGTAGCCAGGATTCCGGAATAGGGGCGCCGCGTGTCGACAATTTCGAGTTAAAAAGTCACTGAGCTCGCGGCACAGTCACGTCCACAGGGCCTATATATCGATTCTATTCCTACCACTGCCCCTGAAAAATTTATCGACGCGGTGAGCATTTGGACGCGGATGGCATTTGGACGCGGTGAGCATTTGGACGCGGAGGGCATTTAGACGCGGAGGGCATTTCGGCGTGGTGTGGGTTTTACTGCAGTGTGGTTATCACCTCGGTGTGATCAGAGGCCTTGTAGTGATGGCTTTACACAGTGGCGTCGCCAGGAGTTTTTGGTAGGGGGGGGGGGCAAAAGGGGGCTGGCGTGTCAGATTTCTTACCCACCCCTCCACGAAAACACCGGCTTTGCGCGAATCTGGTGGGCGGTCTAGGGCAGGATGGGGGAGTTTCCCCCACATGCCCCCCGTGGCGACGCTAATGGTTCCGAAATATGTGCATTTGAACACGGTGAGCATTTGAACAGGGAGGACATTTGAACGCAGTGGTGGCTCCCCAGGAGGTCCGGGGGCCCGTGCCCCTATTGAGTGCCTGACCCCCAGTGGCCCCCTGTTGGGACCCTATACTTAATACTACATACCTAACAACAAATGGTTGCCCCCATGATTAGAAGTTGCCACTCCAACGGCCCCCACTTGCCAAATCCTAGAGCCGCCACTGTTTGAACGTGGTGAACATTTGGACGCGGAGGACATTTGCACGCGAAGGGCATTTGAACGCTTTGGAAATTTGAACGCGGAGGGCATTTGGACGCGAATTTTTGGTTCGGGGAGGGGTAGGCAAAAGAGGGCTGGCGTGTCAGATTCATTCCCACTTTCCCACACCTCCATAAATAACTTTCTCATCGCGTCCAAATGTCCTCCGCGTCCAAATACCCACCGCGTTCAAATGCTCACCGCGTTCAAATGCACATATTTTGGAACCATTAGCGTCGCCACGGGGGCAAATGGGAACCCCCAACCTGCCCTAGACCACCTACCAAATTCGCGCAAAGCCTGTGAGAAAGTTTTTTGCGGAGAGGTGTGGGTAAGGAATCTGACACACCAGCCCCCTTTTGCACACCCCCAACCAAAAATTCCTGGCGACGCCACTGGGCGGGGGGTATCCAAATTAAATTTTGCCCCGGGCGTCCACCACTCTTGGCTCGCCACTGGCCAGAATAGGGCTCCCTACGCTGGCCAGAAACGGGGTCCCCTATGGCTGCGCCAGCGTTACGTCTCCTGGGTCATCCCAAAGGTGGTCATCGCCAGTTGCTATTCTAGCCACTTAGGCATTGGGGGTGAGTTTAAATGTTTGGGGGAACAGATATTGCATGGGGAGGTCGTACTACTGTACTTGCCAAAATGTCAAAAATTGTTGGGGAAATTCAAACTAGGAGGGGGGATTTCCCAAGAGAACGCCTGGATTAAACATTGTGTAATCGCCTTCTCAGTTTTCGAGGACCCCAGCTAGATCCTTGGTCTATGCAACATATGTCGTGACGCGGTAACCGAATTGACGATAAAATCATCGTATAGGCTACAAGAAAGTAAATCAACGATAATTCCTGCAATAAAAACAACAACGCACCAGACTTTGAACTGAAAAACTGCTAATCGCAAAAAGCCTCGCTACGCCACTGCAAGGAAGTAAGGTTGCCTCTTGACTGCAAAGTTTCCAGCGTACCGAAACATTAGATCCAAATTTTCCGTGCCTTATAGGCCGGCCTAGCAGCTAGTAACCTTGTTCCAAATAGTTTCAGCACATTTTAAAGCACAGTTGCAAAGCCATTTTTTTATATATTTTATCATTATGTATATGGTAAATAGGATGTATAGGCCTACCTCGGCATTTCCCTTAATCGGATTTCCCTCGAAAGAGGAAGAGAAACCCGTCGAACGGAAATTTGCCAGAGTACCCTTGGAGGTATTCAAAATATTTGGGTATTAGCCTTAGGCAGCCGGCTATATTTGAGCCGCCATAAAAGCCACAGTTACAAACAGTCTGGCCAAGAGAGAATGAAGATATTCGAACAAGAGTTTCAATCGTCGGACCAAGCTGAGGAATTAAGAAACTTTGTTATTATTTCAAACTGCGTAAGAAACGAGTTCATTCTTTGACGACTGCTGACAAACTCTGCATATAAAATGTGCAAAAAGTAATGTAATATAAAGTCAAAGTAAAGTAATGTGCAAAATATGGTTTCAGTCCCTCGGTTTTTGCAAAAAACTACTAGAGTCCTGATAAGATATTTTCAAGCGCTTTTAGACTGCCTGTGAGGGACAGGTTTGCAGACATTTTGACAAAATCTTGCTATATTAATTAGACCCTACGATCATTTGACCGAAGGTACTGGGCTGAATTTGCCTTATTCGGTGTCCCTTATAAATGATAATCACTGTCTTTATACCTGAGTCTAGCTCTAGTTTAGAAGAGGTGGAGTTGGAACTTGGCAGCCACTCCTCAGAAGAAGTCGTTACGAAAAAAAGTGTTGCTATGCGAGGGCTAATCGATAGGCCTAAGTACGTGCATAATTATATGCATAATTATATGGATTTACCCAGATTGAGCGCTCGTGAATAAGCTGGTACACTGCGCTAAGCTTTCGGGCAGCGCTATAGAAATTTCGTGTTTACTTACTTACTTTATGCTGACAAATTACGACAATCATCTTGGCGCCGTGGTTTGAAATTAAGATTTTAACAGTTTCTTGAATGGTTTCTCCTGTTACTTAACAAATTCCCGGCTTCGTCTCCTTCCGATTAACGCTTTATCTCCAAAATGGAAACAGTGTATCAATTCAGGCACCAATTAAGCCTATTACCTCGGCGTATGCATACCTGAGATTTTTGCAGCACGTTATTAATTTAACCCCTTAACCGTGTATTTAACTGTAACTCAGTGTAAAATGGACGGATATATCCGGGATCCCCAGTTAATGGGTTAAACTTAAGACATATAGGAACCATATTATGCCTACTCATAATTTAGTGTTATAGGAATTTTCATCAAGACTCTAGACTCTAAATATCACAATCAATTCGCTAAAAATTGGAGAGGAAAAACTAATGCATATTTAGGGACTGGCCTAGGCCCCCAAATATTCGACAAAATTGAGAGTGAGGATTTCGGGTGTGCATATAGGCGGATGATCAGCCACACCAGGCGAGGGTTCATAGGATATTATTGCGCAGTCAGTAGTTACTCGGGTTCAGATCAGGGGCGTAGCGACGGGGGATATATCGGTATATATAACCCCCTCCCACAAAAAAGAGAAATCGGACTACCTTATTAAAATTTTTAATGTGCTTTTTAAAGATTTTCAAAGTCTTTTAAGACTTACACCCCGCCCCAATCACATTAATCCCCCCCCCCTTCCCAGTCAAATTCCTGGGTACGCCTCTGGTTTAGATAAAATCCCGCCACATCTAAATCGGACGATTTTTATGACGTTGTGTTGCAAATAAACGACAGTCATTTGGCACTGTACTAGATCGAATACAAGGCTGCTGAGTTCTGGTAGAAAATGATACACCCCCCACTCTCCATCTGTCGTATCTTGTTTCGCTTAACAGTATTTAAAATGTAATTGTAAGGCAATGCATAGTCTTGTGGCTTATTTATAACTGTCTCCAGTCAGTGGCGGCTCTAGGATTTGGCAAGTGGGGGGGGGCCGTTGGGGGGGCAACTTCTAATCATGGGGGCCAACCATTTGTTGTTTAATGTATGTAGCATTAAGTATAGGGTCCCAACTGGGGGGGCCACTGGGGGGTGTAGGCAGCCAATAGGGGGCACGGGCCCCCCCTGGCCCCCCGGTGGAGCCGCCACTGTCTCCAGTTACTGTCGGTTAGCTAAGTATTGCAGAAAATTAATAGGCCTACTGTCCAGATGTCATTGCTGACTAGAACCATTTCACAGCGGTTAATTTTTATGAGCGCGTGTGATCCAGATTACACAGATGTCGTCCTGCTATGTATGCTTGAAAGACTGTGCTAACATCCTTCTAGACAAGGCAACTCAACTGCATAACATCATCCGACGGTGAAGCAGCAGCTCAACACATATATCTGAAAACGCTTAGTTTGTGCTACTGTATGTGTGTAATTCCTTAGCCAAAGAAAGAGAAGATTATGTTCTTGATAGCGTTGTTGGCAGTTGTCTTCACTGCGTCTTCGACTGCGTCGAGAGATCCAGGGATGTCCGAAAGTCTGTTCTATCCTTTTGGAACAGCTGTGGGGCACACCGCAGTATCAACCGAAGTGGAAATTTGTCTAGGCAACAATCCCATAATATTCAACCAAGGAACGTATGTGCATATAGGAGTAAGTAGGCGAGCTTCCTATTCGTTGTTACGGATGCTGTGAAACTGTGATATTATTATTATTATTATTATTATTATTATTATTATTATTATTATTACTACTACTACTACTACTACTACTACTACTACTACTACTACTACTACTACTACTACTACTATTATTATTATTATGTTTATCTTTTCCTCTAATATAATATTGTCTGTTTGCATTTTTTATTATTATTATTATTATTATTATTATTATTATTATTATTATTATTATTATTACTACTACTATTATGTTTATCTTTTCCTCTAATATAATATTATTGTCTGTTTTGCATATTATTATTATTATATTATTATTATTATTATTATTATTATTATTATTATTATTATTATTATTATTATTATTGTCATCATCATCATCGTAATCATTATAATCATTATAATCATTATATATATATATATCATATCACTTGGTAACTGTGATATTGAGTCCGCATAAAAAGCATGAATTCAATCAAATTGTTTGAAGTTTGGAAGATTGATTAGGCCTAAGCAATAATGTTTCCATAGGTTCACTGATGCTTGTATGTTTATGAATTTCGATGCGCTGTATCATGAATTTTTCTCTCTCTCTCGTTTTGCCATCAGCTATCGGAGAACGGAGTTCTGGGACTGGCCAGCTCCCATTACTGGTATCTGCCGAGCGTTTGGACTGCTTACTATCCAAGAATTGTTCCGTTCTGGTGTGATGTTGCCGCGCCGTGGACTAGAAATGCCGGCCGCTTGTTCTATCACACAACCACGGGTGAGGCAGAGTCAGAGGCACGGGTCCATTTTTTAAAGACCCCCAACCCAACCATTAAATCTCCAACCCAACCCAACCCAATCCACCGTAGTTCATTGCGATTTCTTAAACCATGACTTTTCTGACCCAACCCAGCCCAACCTACCATGAATATAGTAAAATCTCACCCAACCCAATCCAATCCAACCGATGGGTTAACCCAACCCATGTGCATCTCTGAGGTGAGGTCCCAGTGAAAGTTGAGGCTTCGCATTTCTTACAAGAGCTATCAAGGCCATGCAATGCGTATAGACTATACTACCAACATTCCTCCGCTGCCGATCTAGAGTGAAAACGAAGCTTAGAAATTCTGTAATGGCAGCAGCTAAAGCTTAATTTCTTCATTGCGATAAATAACCTACAGTTAAATGAGCTATAATAGTACCACGAGGGAGCGACCAAGAACCTTCCTCCCCTTCTCCTACAAATTCCACATCGTCCACCGAAGCAGCCGTTTTAGCCAAAGCTATTAACCGAGGAGGCAGAAATATTATATCACGGCTTCTCAGGCGTTTCCTTTAAGCGATTCCATTTTTGCACGCTTATCAACGACGACAAATGATGCATCCTGGGGTGGGGGGGGGGGGAGGCGGGCCTCTGCTCAAAAACGGACTTCAATATAACCGGCCTGTAGCCTATAAAGTAGGCCTAATTTTAGTCATTCTCTTGTAGCACTAGATGAATATTAAGAGTTATGAGACTGGAGGCCGTAAAATTTGTAAATGGCCGGCGGAGAGGGGAGGGGAGGGAAGGGGGTAGGCACGAACCTAGCGTTCCAGTTTACGTATAAGTATCATGCACTGATAAATTTTGTGTTACAGTAATTTAGTATATCAACCAATCAATCAATCAAGAATTTATTTCCAAACAAAAGCTATAAGCTTACATATTGTTTCAAGTTATTAAGTTACAGAGAAGCGCGTAAAGTTTTTATAGTTCTAACTTCGTTGGAAAGTGTAATATTGGAAATAGCATGCTACCAGGGATGTTTTTACACCCCCTAACACCACCCCAACACCCTCCCCTCAATTTGAGACCAACACTCCCCCCGCCCAACAACCCCCCCTCAATTTCAGCTATGCGATGACCTTTTTTCCTTTGACCAGTGTTTAATCTAGGTCGTTTCCGGGGGGAAATTGCCCTTCCCCGGAAATTTCAAATCCCCCCCGGAAATTTTGGAATACTACATGGACTAACAGCGGCCCCTATCAGAATTCCCCCCGGCTTTGTCAGTTTTCCCCTCCGGATTTTTCAGTTTCCCCGCCCCCCGGAGTCCAGGAGTCTAGATTAAACACTGCCCTTGACAGACTTTTTTGGCAGGGTACCCCATAATTTACCGACACCCCCTAAATTGATAATCCTAGAAATAACCCTGCATGCTACTAGCCTACTAAGGGAACCTAAGTTCTCGCATGACAGTAGCATGTAAGTAGGTCTAATAAATAAGCCTAAAATCATTGAAGCATTGAAGTAGGCCTATAATAGGCAAATTACTCAATTATATCAATCAATTTACTATATTAATCAATCAATCATACTAATCGATTAATTATAGGCCTACTATTCAATGAATCTCAAGTATATTACTTTTAAAGTAGCCTATAACTGGCAAGTCTGTCAGGCATAGGCAGACGGGATTGAACGTCGTTTGATAATAACTAATTTCTCTTCGTTCAGATTATCAGGCATCGTATTCGGCACTGCTGAGACGGGCCGGACTCGACGTCCAGCGCAGCTTTCCGTCCCTGTCCCGTTTCGTAGCCAATCTTGTGGTCACCATCACTTGGCAGAACGTCACCTTCACCGCCGGCACCAGCAGCGAACTCAGTCCGGTAAAATTAATGTAGACAAGGCGTGATATTAATTCTGCGCTGGTACCAGTGACGGCACCGACACGGTTGCGGTGACGAGAAAGACCGTAGGGGATGTCCATTAATTACGTCAACAAATTAGGGAGGGGGTTTGAAAAGTTTGACGGTTGTTGATCGGGGGTCAAGAGAAGTTGACGTCAACAATTTCATTTTTTACAAATGATAAAACATAGGAAATTTTATGGAATACTACAGTATTTATTACAACGGATAAAAGCCTGACAAGCAAAATAAGATCACCACCACCACATTATATGACACTTGATGAAGAAAAGAAAGGGGGAAAGGTCTCATCGCTGCAAAATAATAACCTTCTAAACTTTTTAGGGGACCCGTCATTGGTCTTAGTGAGGGAGGGTGGTCAAAAGTTTTTTGACATAATTATAGGGGGTCACTGAAAGTTGACAGTTGTTGACAAGAGGGAGGGGTCAGAAATTTCCCAAGAATTGTTGACATAATTAATGGACAGCCCAATATAAGGGGAAGTGGGAGTAGGGTGGGTAGAGAGGGAGTGACATATTTTACCCCGTTGCGTCGGACAGTTCGACTGAGCTGGATGTGTACGTGTACGTGTACGTGTTTTTCTGCTTTTGTGACGTCCCTATTCTAGCCGAACCCTGGATACGCCAATATGGATTTAATACGCAGTGCCTTCCATCTCCCCCCCAAACTATAAACGTGTTCACTGGTTGTCGGTAAAAGATTAGATATACTGTCTAAAATCGTCAAAGTCTAACTGAACTGTAACAACACACGGATCACTGGATCGCTGTCAACGCAACTTTTTAAAAACCTGTCCCCGGCCATCAGTAGACTTTGGACTCTGTACCGCAGCTGTGAGCGAGGAACAAACCTTATAGTTGACCTTAACCTTAAGGTTAGTTAACCTTGGCTGTCAAATATTGTTCAGCAGATTGGCGGAAATGTGTCAAAAATCCAGAGGTTGGTCGGTTTTTTGGAAGACGTCTCTTTTTTGAAACGATTATCGGATGGCTAAATCATGCGAAGTTCGTTTGAAGTTGTTTGGATTGTTGACATCGGAACTGGCGATACAGACATACTGCATAGACATATTATATCATCGCATTAATGTTTACATTATTCCTTCTCTTGGCGCCACTACATATGGCTGCCTTATTATTTATTAGAGACAAAGCCGTAGAAAAACGAGCGAAACAATAACATAGAAAGATCTCTTTGCATCCCTCGTTGAGATATTTTATTTTAATTTAAACGTTTTTTCCATTATTGTTTTTTAAAATAGAGGAATACTTTCCAAGCAGTTCTGATATCGGATGGATCTAAATCTTTCGCGATGTTCAACTATGCTCAACTGAACTATTTCAGTCCAACGAAATCTCTGCCGACAATACTGCCCACGACTGACCAACGGTGCTTTGTAAGTTGTCAATATTACGTCAATGACGTTACAAAGCAAGTCACGCAGAGAAATTATGCAAACATCTATAGACATGACTGAATGATAAAGTGACAAAATAGATATGCATGATGCCTAACGTCGTCGGTGCTCGTTTGAAACATTATTTTTATTGTATGCCCAAACAGTAGTTGTTTCGACTTCGCTCCATCCAAGAATTCCAAACATTTGCGTCTGCTCGAGAGAAGAGAAGAAGACAGAAAGCGGATAGTTTACGTCGGTGTCTGCTAAGAGAAGTGCTAGAGGGGAAGACGGGGTAGGTAGGGGACAGACAAAATGGACGACCAAGGACATCGACGCCGGAGTGGATATTCGATCCTTCCTACGGCAAAGAACAAGTATTCAACCCTGGAGAAAAATTCTAAGATAGAGAGAGGAGTGGCGACGCTGGAGTCTGGAATCTGTCTCTAGATAGAGCACCTGAAGAAGAAGAAGAAGAAGAAGAAGAAGAAGATGATGATGATGATGATGATGATGATGATGATGATGATGATGATGATGATGATGATGAAGAAGAAGAAGAAGATGAAGATGATGATGATGAAGATGATGATGAAGATGATGATGAAGAAATGATGATGATGATGATGATGATGATGATAAATGATGTTGATGATGAATGAATGATGATGAAAATGAATGATGATGATGATGGATGATGATGAGAGGAGGATGATGATGATGATAAAGATAAAGATGAAGGAGAAAAAAAAAGGAGGAGGAAGGAGGAAGAAGACGAGGAAGGAGGAAGGAGGAGAGGAGAAGAAGAAAAAGAAGAAGAAAGAATTTTCCTAAAGTCAATTGTTTTGCCAATAGCAGATTATGTCACGAGTGGTGCTTTTAAAGCTCGATTAGGCCTAAGCATGACCAGATTCAATAAATTTAGCTAAATGTGAAACAATTATCAACTTAGAGAGAGTCTGTAATTGGAAAACAGAGACAGAGGCCTGTATTTGAGTCAGGTGTTGGATTTTCAACGTAAGGTTGGATGATTCTAACGCAGTCCGCTATTTTCTTCCACTGTTTTACAATTCAGAGCGGTTTCTATCACCGGAATGACTTGCGGCCGACCTCTGATAGGTTCCAGAAAGTCGTCTATCCTAATGAGCGGGTGAGAAACTGCAGGCGCTTCTATCGAATTGACGGTCCGATCATCACAGAGGCTGACACCACTTGCGATAACGGTAAAACACGCTACGGAACTTTTTAAATTAAGCAAACAAAGAAAGTAGGTCTAATAAATAAAGTATTATTATTATTATTGTTGTTATTATTATTATTATTGTTGTTATTATTATTATTATTATTATTATTATTATTATTATTATTATTATTATTATTATTATTATTATTATTGACATAATGCATTCATTATACATTAAATTTCAGACATGATATCGATCAGATGAAGCAGTATTTTATCCAGACTCCAGGCCTTTAGGGGGGCAAATTGACTTGCCTGGAGGGGAAAAAGACAGTTCAGTGCAAAAATTTGTCAGTGCTGGGCCTTGGGGGATTTTGAGGTCTTTGGGTGAAATTCTCCCCCTATCAGGCCTGGATAAAACACAGCGATGAAGTCTTCAAAATAGGAAATAGTTTGAAAGAAAAACGTCGACGGCTGATTTGTTGCTGATAATTCGCCGCCGATTTTAGATTTTATATTTCGGCGTCTAGTATAGCACAGGTGCGTTGACGAAATGACGAATTCGAAACTACGATTGAGGTTTCGTTCAATTTTAGTTTCCCTTTGTATTATTTCAGATGGTTGCGCAGTCTATCAAACGTTCGACATCAAAGCAAATAAATGCATTAGTAAGTTATGATATGTTATTATTATTATTATTCTCCTTATTATTCTTCTTCTTCTTCTTCTTCTTCTTCTTACTATTATTATTATTATTATTATTATTATTATTATTATTATTATTATTATTATTATTATTAGCTTCTTCTTCTTCTTCTTCTTCTTCTTCTTCTTCTTCTTCTTCTTATTCTTCAAAATCGACACATTCTTATATATAAATAACATCAGGCTAAAATACACTTATTAAAGATTCTCAACGACCGACTGAAAAGAAAGGAATATTTTCGGGGTGGACCCGCGTTTTGTAAACGGCGAGAAAGCCTGTAAATAGTCATGCGAAATAAGGTCTTTTCCATTGTTATAGGACGAATACTTATCAATTTTAAAATCGTCTGAGTTAAACTTAAGTAATAATAATAGGCCATAATAGTAGTAATAAAAATAATAGAAAAACAATAATAAAATAATAATAATAATAATAATAATAATAATAATAATAATAATAATAGTAATAAATAAGGTTTCGAGTGCTTCAGTAGGGTCTGCCCTGTGTGAGAACCACTGTTAATTATCAAGCATTTCTGGATTCAGATTTTGCACCGGCTTTCGATAGGCCGAGACTAGAGGGACCATTGGTGAGCGGAGACTTGGTAGAATTCCACTGCGTCGTTCCAACGAACGAGACGAGGAAAGACGCCGCCTTCAACGCTACGTTCCTTTTCAACGGACGCCCGCTCGAGCAAAACCCCAGTCCCTCGTTCATACTGCAGCCTCCGAAATTAACTGCAACGCTACACGAGAAATATCTTGCAAAGAATCTGGGCAAATGGGTAAGGGCGTTATTGTAAAGTCCATACTGGAGCCAAGTGGCGGCTCCAGGATTTCTTGGTGGGGGGGGGATGAAATTAATTCATTTGAAGTTGGTGGGGGGAGTGGGGGTGAAAATAGAAGGAAAATATCAATAAACTTTACCCAAAAAGGCCGACAAAGGGGGGATTTTTACCCCTAATTTTACTACACTTTTACTGCGAAAAATTGGTTGACAAGCAAAAGGGGTCATCCGCAGGTTGTCCCCGTAGTTTTTTTTACTAGACTTTTGCCCATAAATAGGAAAATAGGTTTCACAAGCAAAGAAAGTAAGTCCGGAAGTCCGGTGGGGGATGCATCCCCACTCACTCATCCCCCACGTAGAACCGCCACTGCCTGAGCCTATCTGGCCTAAGCAAGGCCACACATGGCGGGCTAGATCGCACGAACTTCTAATATGATTGTAGGACATCGCAATGGCGTATATAGGCCTACTGAAAATAGTCTAACTGCTGAAATTTATCAGCTTGAAACTCTTTCGAGTTTTTCGCCACGATGTAGGGGGTTACGAAATATGAACAGGTCGACAGTTCCGAGTAAAAATTTCCACAAACCAAAAACAGGCTTCTTTGCACAATCACGTACGCCATACACCTGCCCACCCCCACCCCCATCCCCACCGATCCCCAAAATTTCTCAGCGGTTTTGCACAGGTCCCACGACTGATCCCATCCAGAATAGGGGCGCACCCTCAACCCCTTCCCTCCTCCGTGGCTACGCCAATGCACGATCTCAAGAGCAGAGATGTTGTAGTATCTTTTCTGTAATCTGACTGTTTCAGATCAGTTGTCAGGTTTCATCGTTTTGGAAGAATAGCGCTAAATCAATCGAAACAGAACCCGCGAGAAGTGGCAACGACTACTGGGCAGGAATAGAGGTCAGTATCTGTGACAGAGACGCCCATGGGTTGGGTCAATTCATGGGTTGGGTTGGGTTGGGTCAGCCTTCCATATTAATGGTGGGTTGGGTTTGAAGTCAGAGAGAAAGGCAGCGTTGAAAAAAATTGTAATGTATTACGGTGGAATTGATTGGGTCAAGAAACCCTATTACCGGATTGGGTTGGAGATTTGATGGGTTGGGCTGGATTTGGTTCTTTAAAAAACTGGACCCATGGACATCTCTGACCTGGGATGTAACACTATTGAAATCTCTCAATTAGGTCTCTACTAATGATCGCCTAATTCCCCATGTAAGTCGCTTCTTCACCGTTTTACCTTAGAATCAATCTGATAAATAATCAATAGACCAGGTATCTTCAGTATAAGCAAGAAGGGTGCATCTTTAGTATTAATCTTGTGTCAATAAAATGCCAAAATTTGTCAATTAAAGACGTTCTATCATAAGCGGATTTTATTAAAGGCTAGGGTAGGCTTAAGCCTACCCAACTAATCCCACCAAAACAAAAAATTCTTTCTTTCCATCAACTCTAGGTCTATCGCGTGCTGGATGGCACCCCCAGACCCCCATGCTAGCCTAGCCTACCCAAATATTAAACTATAAATCCGCCTATGCTTGCTATCCTATTAATTCAATTTAATTCTCTGAATTTCTGACTGGATCAACTGCCAGTGGTACCAACTGCCCTACTACTTAAATTCCTGGTTTTTTTGCAAATTCTTCTGAAATTAGGTTAACCCAAAAACGGTGTCCGTACACGAAGGTTCATCGCATCCGGTTCTGATCAGCGTAAAGTCAACGCTACCGATCACGTGCTCGTCGAAGGATAAGGCCGGCTGTGGCTTGAAGCTGCAAATCACATCGGACGAGAAAGTCCTGGTACGGAAGAAGGATAGCGGAATCTGCAGTCACGTTCTGCGCGAGAAAGACTGGAAGTCGAACGAGCAGAGAGCGTACAGCGACGACGCCATAGAACTGTTCGCCAAGATAGATCCCTCTGTTTCCGGACCGAGGCCGACGATAATGAGGATCGAAGTAGACACACAGACGCTGTCAAGGAAGTGGACTGCGCAGGGGGAAGAATACGAGAACATGTGGACCAAACACGTAGTGGCGGACGTAATGGTCTGTAGACTCATTGCCAAATTAATTTTGAAACAAGATTTAAAACTTGTCGTTTTCGCCTGGCCAATAATTATTTTTCAAGGACTATCATCATCATCATCATCATCGTCATCATCATCATCATCATCATCATCATCATCATCATCATCATCATCATCATCATCATCATCATCATCATCATCATCATCATCATCATCATCATCATGTGATATTATTATTATTATTATTATTATTGTGCGAAATTATTATTATTATTATGTGATATTATTATTATTGTTGTTATTATTATTATTATTAATTATTATCAGGGCGCGATTTGCGAGGGGAAAGGGGATTATCCCCACCACTGCTACATTTCCCAACAACTACATTTCCCCCACGCTTACTGCTCCAGGTTATGATTATTATTATCCATTGTAGACAGTGGATAAGAATAATAAAAGTTATCCGGCTGGATTTCCTGGATTAGACCTGGATCCAGTGTTTTACTCAGGGGTGCTAGGAGGGAAGATTCTCACAAACCACAAAAATCCCTCCAAAATCCCAGCACTTAAAGCAATGTTTTCCATTGAACTGTGTCTCTTCTGCTCCAGCCAGGTCAACCCCCCCCCAAGTCCTGGACTCTGGATAAATAAAATGCTGTCTGGATCCTTGTCGCGATTGTGATTCGGCTATGCATTGCGAAGTGGCGCTATAGAAGTTTAATATTAGGCTTTATGCATAAAGTTCTTCAAAATATTTATTCCTCTATTCAAGATTTCGGCGCTGTTTATCTGTTTCTATGGTGTCAAGGTTTATCATCACGATACTCGTCAAGGTGTCTGCCGGTCAACCGGTGACCCACACGTGACGACCTTCGACCGCAAATGGTACACCATCTTCCCAAGTGGACAGTTCACCTACGTTCAGACCACCCGTGGTACACCCATTGAGGTCAGCGAGGCTACTACTACGAACTCACTACTACTACTACTACTACTACTGCTACTGCTACTACTACTGCTACTACTACTACTACTACTACTACTGCTGCTGCTGCTGCTACTACTACTACTACTACTGCTGCTACTACTGCTACTGCTACTGCTACTACTACTACTGCTACTGCTACTACTGCACTACTACTACTACTACTACTATTACTGCTACTGCTACTACTACTACTACTACTACTACTACTATTACTACTACTACTACTACTACTACTAAGGCCTACTACTAAGACTTAGTCCTACTACATGGTTTTAACACGCGTTAAGTCATTCACAGGGTGAAAATCGTAAGTGCGCAGCAATTTTCAGAGGTGAACAACTTGTCCAAGGACGATGTTCGACGAAATGGGAATTTTAAAAATCCGCAATAATTTCTCTGCGCAGAGTCGTAGAAGGTCGCGCTGGCGCAGCGGTTTATTAGTATAGATCTCTACAGAGAGACTGTTGTCTATTCTGGCCAGGTGCAAGTGCGTCACGGTCCGTGCACTAATCGCCAGACGGTGTCCTGCGTCTGTGGAGTGGCGATGCGAGAGGGTGACGTCATCATTGCCGCCGACAGGTGCGGATCTGATAGGCGCACTCATTTCATCACCTACGGTGACGACAGCAAAGGTGCGCAAATCAGAAGAAGTGCAGGCGGACATTCATTTGAGGCGAGTGCCACGAACAATCAATAATATGCGTACAATACCTGCACATGCACACAAACACACACACACACGAAATAATAACTCAAAATTCTGTCACTAACTCTTATTTCGGCTAATTATTAATTAATTAATTAATGTTTATAATAATAACACCACAACAACAACAATAACAACAATAACAACAAAGTTTAGGGTGGTTCAGCATAATAATAATAATAATAATAATAATAATAATAATAATAATAATAATAATAATAATAATAATAATAATAATAGGGTTTAGAGTAGTTCAGTAGGATTTGTCCTGTTTGAGAACCACTGCGTTCCACCCATCCATTCATTGTCATTATGGTCTTGCTGTGTAATCTCATTCTTTGCCCTCTTGTCCTCAGTAGGTTTTTTCCTACATTCTCCTTCTTAGTCTTCTTGTCTTTGAGTCTATACAAACAACGACAAACCTTTGCATTATAAGATGATAATAATCGCTATAATTTGTCTTATTATTTCAGTTGGTCCTTCCGAGCAAAGTCAAGGGTCTTGCGTACGTTAATAGATACGGCATCACCTTGGAAATACATGTAACGGCGACCGAATTTCAAAGAGTCGAAGGACTTTGCGGTAATTTCGACGGAATTCGGACGAACGACCTGATGGTCAAAGATGAAAGACGATTTACGTATTTAATCGACGAAGCCGTAGAAAGTTGGAGGTATTGTCAACTCAAGATGGACACAACATCTCTTTATAAACACCGATACCATGAGATTAATAATTAGTATACAGTATACAATACTATACATGTAATTATTATTATTATTATTATTATTATTGTTATTATTATTATTGTTATTATTATTATTATTATTATTATTATTATTATTATTATTCAGGGTGCGATTATTATTGACCTGGAGCAGTGACCTGGGCAGGATATGTCGAGCTTGGGGGGATGTAGTTGTTGGGAAATGTAGCAGTGGGGGCCACTGGGTGGGGGAGTAGTGGTGGGGAATGTAGCAGTAGGGGGGATGCAGTTGGGCAGTGGGGGGAATATTCCCTCTTCCCCTAGCAAATCACGCCCTGATTATTATTATTATTATTATTATTATTATTATTATTATTATTATTATTATTATTATTATTATTATTATTAGCAAGATGGTCTCCAAACGTGAATGTTTAATTGACAGTGGTTTGAAAAGATTTAATACAGCTTTGGGGATAAAAGTTGGTCTTAAGAGCTAGCTTTGTCAGGCCCTAACTTACCCCCCCCCCGCCCGTTCCCCTGTTTAACTATTCGGCTTTGTGCGATAACGCGAAATTAGCAAAGAAAAGGTTTTTCGTTTTTGTTTTTATTCTTGGCCACTTGCCCCAAGCAGATACACTGCTGCTCTTGAGGCTACGTCTGAATAATTATTATACTCAAAACTAAATACGGTATTTAGAATTAACTACAGTATGTCCAGCTAATCTCTAGTGATTCTTGTAATAAATACATTGGCGTAGCCACGGGTCCCTATGCTGATTGTGCAAAGCTGTTGAGAAGAAATATGGCGGGGGCGGGGGTGGGATGGGGGGGTGGGGTGGGCAGCATGATCGAAGAGAATACGTGAATTTGCGAAGAACTTCTCTTTTGCTCGTCTGAGACTTTTTACCCCAAAAATGTCTATATGCCCCCCCCTCCCCACCTCTACTGCGAAACCCTGGTTGCGCCACTGTAAAAATGCGAAATTCGAATTATAATAACTAACGATCGATCGGTTATTTTGGTCCCCCGACGAACAGGGTGCCACTGAACAGAAGTCTCTTTGACGGTGTCAAATCCAGCCTGTCCTACCCCCTGCCCCCGGTCGACGACGCGAAATATTGCGGGTGTGGCCGTAACGCCGCCGATCCGCCCTGCTCGACGTCGAGGGCCGACGCGATGCCCTCGGCAAACGCCAATAACGTCATAGTGACGCCGAAGAAACTGATGGACGATCGAGGCAGCATCGTCATGCGTCCCAGGCGATCCGCCGACAACCAGACCGTACAGCATCTCAGCGACGACGACGACGACGACGAGTACGACAGCGCCGCCTTCGGGTACGTCGACCCGGTGCCGAGCCTGGACCTGGAAAACGGAACCTGGCCGTCAGATAACGGCGTCAGCGAGGAAGGGGCCCGCAGTTACTGTCGCCAGTACCTCTGGGACAATTCGACCGTGAAGACCGGATGTGAGAATTTCGTTAATGCGTCTGACGTCGACGCCATTATTGAAAAATGCGTTACGGACATCAAGGTTCGTATATAAGGAACAGATCTATCTGCGATTTTTTTAAATCCTTCTTTTATTATCACATCGTCGCCCCCCGCTCCCCCACATTGGGGCAAGAGATGTCCATGGGTCCATTTTTTAGAACCAAATCCAACCCAACTCATCAAATCTCCAACCCATTAACCCAAAAGCGTTAGATTATATATTTTTGAGACGCCGGTAATGAAGACTCTTGAGATACGGGTATTAGTGCTTGACCCAATCTATTGCTTCAAATAAACATTTTTAAACTCAATCATCCTTTTGATAGGCAAGTACATAGTAATCAATTTATCTTAAACCAAAATGACTTATTTTTCTGTATTCTCTTCTGCTTAAAATTGATATTTTTAAAACCCAACCCAGTGCCATTTCCCGCTTTTTAATATTTAGTTACTCTGAAACTGAAAGTCTGACTAAGGAGGTTAATATGGAAAAGTCTGACCGAGCCCAACCCATGGTTTAACCCAACCTTAGTTGGTTCCTGCGTGGGATCGAACCCGCGACCTTCTGCTCCATCTTGCAACGTTGTTGCCGCTCTGCTAACTTCCCGCCACACCACGGATATAACGTAGGCCTACTAGATTTTACAGACCCGCCAAGTAGGAGTAGGCGGCCTACGTTATAACGACATTCTGCTGTATAGCTAACTGACGACCTGGAGTGGACAGTGGACAAGGTATCGGAAATCCAGAACCTCTGCGTCTTCGAGGCAATCACAACGAACGTGACGCAGCGAAACGTGACGGTCGAAGACATCGTGAGTGACATTGCAGGCATGACGGCAGTCATCTGCGTTCCGCAAGACTGCTCTGGAAACGGCAAATGCAAGAATGGAGCATGCGTTTGCGATAAAGGTATACAGGCGCTTGTCACTCATGCAAGAAATTAGACGACTATACTATATATTTCTGTGGTATTGGTTTTGGTTAATTGAATAACTTCTTAATTATTAATTAATTGTGCAATTGATTAATAAAACGATTGAGCAATGAATTAATCAATCAATTAATTTCGTAATATTAGCCACTGTAATTTATTAATCGAGTAAATAATTAAATATTTAGTTAATCACGCAACTAACTGATTGATTAATAATAAAATAATTGGTTCGAATCTTGTGTGACAGGTTACATAGGGTCCGACTGCGCATTGTCCGAAAGCGCAGCGCCAAAGATCGAGAGGAAGCTCGGTCAACCCGGGTGCGATCTTAGCACAAGTCTCTGTAAGAAAGTCAATTTGCTGACAAAAGACACTGCCGATTCGCAGAATCTAAGCTGCAAAGTTCATTTGGAAGAGGTTCCTTTTTACAAATACGCATCAAAGACTTATTGTTATAGAGTTTGCTATCTTCCCGCCTCATTATTATTATTATTATTATTATTATTATTATTATTATTATTATTATTATTATTATTATTATTATTATTATTATTATTATTATTATTATTATAATGCTGCTGTTGTTGTTGTTTTTATTGTTGTTGTTGCTGCTGCTGTCGTTGCTTTCCATGGTTATTTCTAGGATTATCAATTGGGGGGGGCGCCCGTAAATTCAGGGTTCCCCTGCAAGAAAAAAGTCTGACAAGCAAAAAATGTAATCCCATAGCTGCGATTGGCGGGGGGTGTATTGGGGTGGGGGGGGAAGTGTCGGTCTCAAATTGGGATGTGTTGGGGGAAGGGGGGCGGGGCGTAAAAATATCCCCGGTGCTATCACTCTTTACGACGTGTTTTGTATATATAGACCAGCGGATCGAGTGCTCGTGACGTCATAGCGGCCGGCGTGTTCGAAACGCCGCAGACGATGTCCTGCCCTCTACCGACGGACGCCGTCATCGGCGACCTGCGTCTTGTTCAGGGGCGCGGCGACGCCCGACCGCTAGAGGCGGTCAGGACGGATTTCGAGTCACTTCCCTTGGGAAACCCGGTCCTCCGCTACACCGTCTCCATAAGTAACAACCGGGTCCAATACGGCAACCGGTTGTCCTTCTATGCCTACGATTCCACCTGTTTCACCTGTCCCGTCGGTGAATCTTGCGCCAGAAAGGTGCGTATGTGTGTCCGTTGGCAGTAAAATCTATATTGTGTTTTTGTCTTTAATTTAGAAACAACTTGTCCGAAAATAAATTGTATAGCCGTATGTCGTAAAAAAAGAATTATCGGTCAGTGAAATTTTAAAATTCTCAAAATGAAATTGGTCTGCTGCATGGTCATTAGGTCTTCAAATCTCAAACTAATTTTAGTTGTGTGTGTATGTGTGTGTGTTTGCGTATGTGTGTGTAAGTTGCAACTAGTTATGAGTAAGGAAAAAGTGCCAAATATGCACGAATGGTTGTCATGATTGAACGTATATATATTTCACTTCACATAAAGGAATGCGCGTTATGCGGCTATGCGCCCTACAGAAACTCTGGGCCACTGTACTCGTTATTTTCATATTCTGCCAACTGACTTCCTTGTTGAGAAATGTTATTTTGAAAATATTTTTACCTGTCAGAAATCAATTCGTAGTTAATCTTACTATTATCTTATAAGTCGAAAAAAGTTACAACTTATCTAAACTAAACCTATAGACACACACACTGTACTGTACTGTAATTAATTGGTTAGCCATGTCACTAGCACTAATTCCGTCGCAGAATCTCTTGCTTATCTAGATTAGTAATATGTTTTTAGCCTGACACCTGTTTGATTCATGGTTACTGCTTCACGAAGTACCAAAGAAATCCACTATATCCAAACTGTGAATACTGCGACCCGTCAAAATCTCTTGATACGTGGTCAAGATCCAAAACCCCCGGCAGTGGTAAGATAACAAGCGCTTGATTAACCCCTTAACTGGGAATCCCGGATATATCCGTCCATTTTACATTGAGTTACAGTTAAATACACGGTTAAGGGGTTAATATATAATAATATCATCAATCATGTATATTGCGACGACACAGCCGTGGCAGCGATAAACGCTCCACTTAAAATCTAGGAGATGCTTCTATATACGCGTCTAATCAACTGGCCGGGCTATTTCTAGGATTAGCAATTTTTTGGGGGGAGGGGATGTTGGTATTTTATGGGGGGTGCCCTGTCGAAAAAGTCTGACAAGCCAAAAAAGGTCTTCCAGCTCTCAGATTGGGGGCGTTGGGAAGGGGTGTCGGTCTCAGATTGGGCGGTGTTGGGGCGTTTTAGGGGGTGTAAAATATCCCTGTGAACCGGGCTTGAGAGGGAGAGACGGCTACGGAATTCATAGCGGGAAATAAATATATTTATTCAGTCAGGGGGTCGGCTACTCCGTGTGACCCACGTGGTCAAGGGTCAATGCTTAAACGGTATTTGGAATACCGGACACTTGTATACGTACATAGCGCCTTAGTTGACATGAAGTCCGTTTGGAGTTTTCTATATAGTTCAGAATTCCATAGTATGTTTAGGCCTATTCTGATACTCTGTTCCTTTAATGGCTCTCTGAGTAACACATTATGCGTGTAATTTGAACGCCCATGCAGGGGCGGCGTGTGAATCGTGCGAATCGAATCCTTGTCCTCGTGGAACCATCTGCCTACAAAGATCCAGAGGCAGGATCGTATGTGAAGACGGTAAGAGCATTGCTAGTAGCAGAAATGCTAGCTTCAAGTGCTAGCTTCAATATCCGCTTATCGCTATATAATATATATATATATATATATATTTATTTATTTATTTATTTATTGTTTGAAAACTGGTGACGACCATTTCTTGCTTATCGGACAATTTTCACAACCTCTATATGAGCGAATGTAAAGTCTAGCAGTTAGGTCTAAATATGACAATATTCTTCGTGTTCTATACGCAATTCTTTTTATATTACTGTATATATAAGTCCATCGCAGTTATTAATGCGTTGTAGGCAATATATATGCTATAATATAATATTTGCGAGATGTTTTCAGATGGAAGGATCGTCGTTGTGGTGTCAGTGGTGACCGTTGTGGCAGTCCTCCTGACGGCTGCAGTGGTCTTCCTCGTCATACGATGTCCAACAGTTCGACGTAAATGAAATGAGTGAACACAGATCGTGAAGTCACCGAAGTTCTTCAGGGTATACATTGGAATATATGCAGCCATCCAGGCGCTCAGAGACTGCAATGGGTCACCCACCCTAACCTAAATAATGCGACCCACGACCCATGTTGACCCACCAAACCTTTGACCCATGACCCAAGGGTCCGAAAAAAATTAAATAATTATATATCTATTGTGTATTGTCAAAGACTCCAAAGACCCTGTCAAAATCGCAAACATATACATATACACATATATATACACGCGTGTATAGGCCTATATATATATATATATATATATATATATATATATATATATATATATATATATATATATATATGGTTCATGGGTCAAGACCCGAAGCTTGTTCTGCTTCTCGTTATTTTAAACTCATACGCTTTGCTTAACGCTTAACATCATTAGGCCTTAGGCCCTATGTTAAGTAATTTGATCCTTTATAATATGCAATCATGACAATTGTAATATCATATATTAGGTTATTTTCAACATGGGGGTGGTCGTACTGATATTTCCCTGGAGCTCCGTCTGTGCATATATAGACATTAAAGTGGCCTTACTAACGCCCTAGGCTCTGTTCAACAGTTACGCAAGCTAGCATTTATTGCTAGATTATATTAGTATTCTATCTTCTACGTGCATCAATATGAAGGTTATCGCGTTGAAATTATATCATTTCCATCGAGTTTGCATTTGACAGATGTTCAATATATGTCCTGTATGAGACGGTATTTTTTTCTAAAATCAATACGTTAAACTTAGGTGGCGAGGTAGGTAAAAACCCGATAAGATTATCGTATCGATAAGAAATGTATCAATTCGGTTGTGGTCGTTATTTACGACATTTCGTTACAGTCTGAAAACCTACTTCAAATCTCAGGTTATGAATCCAATATTGTTCTAAATTTTTTTGCCCCGTTGGGGGGGAAGGGGCAAATCACAACGTTCCCACTCCAGATTCCTTGTAGGCATCGACTGGGCTACAATCGGTGCAAATATGAAAACTCAACGACATCACAAATTTTCGCTCAAATTTCGAAAAAACACCGTGGACTATAGTCCATGAAAAATTTTCGGGCGACCCAAAAATTCATGTCGATATATTGCTCACATTTCGCTTTAGAACCTTCAAACACCTTGCAGTGATGTCAGTGGAGTAGAAAAATCCGTCACTTTCCACCCTATTAATATGTCTATATTGCAAAATATAATAATGGTGGCTATACATTTTATAGATTTTCAAACCTTTAAAGCAGTCAGATATCTGATAGATATCCAAAATGCGGGTCCAGATCAATGTTCCCTCTAAGCTGCGCGCCTGCGCGGCCGCGCACATGACAAGAAAACGCCGCGCAACAATTTCCAGCCGCCGCGCTGTGATTTTGAGTTTCAAAAAACACTGATTTTGTTGTGTTTTGTCTTGGGTGACATCTGTGAAACAATTCAGGTGCTCAGGCATGAAAGTGTGCCGCTCAGGCACTATACTTTTCCGCGCACACTCGACAAAATTTAGAGGGAACATTGGTTCCCAGAAACCTCTTACCGAGTTTACCGGTAGGAAGGGCGGTCTTCCCCCCCCTATTCTGAAACCCCGAAGCTATTGATTACTACGATATGTTAAACGGTGAACTAGACCATGAAAACATTCATAATATTCCACCTGGATGAAAAAGTGGGGGCCCAACCCCAAATATCTCCAGTTTCCAGCTGTTAGAGTCTCACAAAATAGGCCTGTGAAAACTTCTTTCGACACATTTCTAAGAAACTGTGTTTTTTAACTGGGTAATTTGGTTCTATTCAAATTTGTTAACTAATCCGTGGCTTACGTCTCATGTTTGTATAACGTCGAAGGTCAATCGGTAGAGGATGCCGCGTCCTGTTCCAGATCCATTCCTCGATACAGTCCAGCGCCAAGTACTGGTAGTCGGCGTAGAATTTATTGACAAACAGCTCCCTACCCCAGACGATGTTCTGCAGATCCGATACACCGAATATGCAAATGCCGCGTACGTACTTTCCCCCGCATTTCTTGCCGGCGTGCATCCACTGCACGTGGGTTGACAGGAAGGGGTTGTTCCCCGGCAGCAGTTGCAGCGCCCCGGGCGACTGCAGCTGGGGGTTGATCGCCCGATTGCCCACCGTCGCCCAGAAGAACTCGTCCGGACTGAACGTGTCTTGCGTCCAGTTCAGGAACGCCTGAACCTTGACGTCGTTCAGGACGTGCTCCAGGAATTCCCTGGTGAACGCCCCGTACGCCAGGCCCTTGGCGACGGTCACGTTGAACGGCGGGCTGGCGTTCGGTTCGCGCGTCTTCGCCAACCTGCCGTTCACCGGCTTCCACTTGTACCGGTATCGATTTACGAGCATTTGACTGTCGCCGATCGGTAGACAGTCGATGTCGTTGAAACCGCGCATGGTTTTCAGTATCTTGACGATTTCGAGGTTGGTCTTGAGGGGATACATCTGTCCCGTGAGATTGATCAGGTATCGCCAGTCCCTGCCGCGTGCCACCAGCACCCGCATGCAGCTGAGGTCGGCCTGGAGTCGGGTGAAGTGACCGTACGTGACCGCCACGCGTTCCGCCGGCAGAAAGACGTTGGCGAAGCACCTGGAAACGGCCCTTACCGCCTGGAAGACGTCGTCGTCGCCGGAGTTGGCGTCCACGTGTACGCAGTAGTAGTTGTGCGGACGGTGGACGACGCGCAGCAGTCTTTCCAGCTGTGCGGCGTGTTTGTGGACGAGGATGGAAAACGCCACTGGAAAGTCCAGTTCCTCTTTGTCCACGGGCAGGACGTCGTAGCCCATCTCGCTCCGGAACCTGGCGCAGTCCTGTGCCTTGCGGTGCAGGTCTCTGTCCGCCCGTAGGTCCATCTGTCGCGGGTGAGCCGCCATGTACCTCTCGGTCGCTTCCAGAGTGCCGGGCGCGCCTCGATCACGGCCGAGCAGTCAACGGGCGTGGATTTCGTTTCGAAATTCGACCCGCTTCGCCGGGTTAAACGACCCCAGTTGTTCATCGAATACAGGTAATTGAACGCAATGATGGCGTACAGTGAAACGAACACGAATGAACCGCATAGCGTCAAATACGCGTATCGGTTCATCGCTGGACGAAAACACCCGGAAAGATGGAACTCGAAAACCAACTCTCAAGAAAACACCCTTACGAATGCAATCGTATGCAATCTGACGAAGTTTTTCACGCTGCACTTTGTGCATCTGAAGAGTACTTCTCAACTTGAAGCCGTTATTGCCCGATTAATTATCAGACTAAGATGATAAAGAGTTTACCTTTAAATTGAATAAATCCTATCATCTGGCCACTACTTCTTCTCATTAGAATTATTGGCAACGTCATTACCAATGGCCTTATATTGGTCTTTATCGAAAAGGATCTAGAGAGAGAGAGAGCAACCCCCGCTTTCTGACAGGGTGGGGGGGGGGAAGGTATAGGGGTTGGGCCCAGTACAGATCTCAATTAAGGTGCGGCTTTCTTTGATGTAGCAACACTCGATTTGAATAATGCGTCATGCAGATCTAACGTAATCAAGCCTATATAAAAGTTAGCATAATTTTTAACAATAGCTTAAACCCGATCTTGTCGCCCCTCCGCCCACAAAATACTAATACGCAATTTTAACCAAATCTGGTCAGCCAAACCAAGGGGGTTAACCCCCACCCCACCCAACTTTGGCTACGCCACTGCATTATGGTCTTGATGTGTAATCTCATCCTTTGTCATTTTGTCCTCTGATAGGTTTGCCGCTGTATTCACCTTCTCTGTTTTCTTGTTTTTGGGTCTACAAACCTTTGTAGTCTACGATCTAGCCCCCTATTAAAACGATGGAACACCATACCTGACCAAACATACCGTGCGCCAGTCACGTCTCTGGGGTGCAGTCCTGAGGTGTGACAAAAGGCCGCGACTGCTTTTATAGGCTAGAAAACAGACACGTTGTCGCATTTAGGTCGTACGTTTGTCAATTAGGCTAAATAGACGCCTAAACAGCTCTCGTCTAATTCAGCGTCGGATAATCAGTATAACGAAGAGGGCAGAAGGAGCCTATTAAGTAGTTCCTATCGTAGCGTAGTTCTGACTCGTGAGAACGGGTTAAAATGCCAATCAGCGTTTTCTAGTCTGCAAACTAAACCCATGGTCCATGAACTCCAGAAATGCTCTCGCCATTTATAAGCTCAATCCGAAATGGCGCTGGAACGTTAACGACGCCCCCCGATTCATCCCGACTCCACCCACCCCTCCTCACCCCCCTTCCCCTCTTCCCTCCTCCTCCATCCTCCCCGTAGGACAAGACGGATTTTGCATGCAGCGGGAACGAGCAGTGCAAATGGGGGTATGAGCAGTGCAAAATCAATTTAAATGCGGCCTTTTCTATGGGTTTTACCAGAGGAGTGGGGGAATACTGAATGGAGGAAGTAAACTTTTAGAGAACATTATTAGCAAATAAGGATCTAGAAGGAAGAGGGAAGCGATAAGGCCGCATATGTTTGCTTGTCGACGCTTTATCGGGAGAAATTGATTGGATGGTTTCCTGTGTTTGTCCGTGCATGGGCGCTGACAACCCACGCTGTACGCCGCGGGTGGTAGGAAAACCAGATCTTTTCAAGATGATTTGACAGTATCTGTGTGTGTGGTGATGGCCGGTTACATGGAAAAAATCTTATCGACCTCCGCCTCCCCATAAAAGATTACTTAAGCAACTTATGTACAATCTCCTTCTAATATTATTCGATATTAGCCCCCCCCCCTATTAAAAAAATACTGAGCCTATATGTTTCAGCCAAAGACAATAACTAGAGGTACATTCCGTTATCATGCCGTTTAAATTAACGTCAACTCAAACACAGGTTGAAGTCAGTTAAATGCTTTATTATTTGAATTCAAACTTTAACTGTGGCCAAAACTTCGTTCATTATTGCTCAAAGCAAAATGATACAATCAGTGGCGTAGCCAGTGGCGGCTCCACCGGGGGGGCCAGGGGGGCCCGTGCCCCCCCTATTGAGAGCCTGGCCCCCAGTAGCCCCCAGTTGGGACCCTATACTTAATGCTACATACATTAAACAACAAATGGTTGGCCCCCGTGATTAGAAGTTGCCCCAACAACGGCCCCCCACTTGCCAAATCGTAGAGCCGCCACTGGGCGTAGCCAGGATTTCCGGAAGGGGGGAGTTGGTTTTGACGTTTGACCGTAACCAACTTTCGAAAGCAAGCCAAAAAAGATCATCCTATATATCTATCCTATGTCTATCCTTCTGAAATTTTTCCTTTTAGATGCTGACAAGCAAAAAAAGGAAAGGTCGTCACGCCTATGGCGCTTAAAAGTTTTGGTCAGGAACCCCAAAAGGAGGGGGTTGGCCCTCAAAACCGTGTCCGTCCGATAATAAAAAATGCATGAAAACACACTAAAAAAATTTCGTCGGCGTCCAAGAGGGGGTTTTAACCCCAAGCCCCCTGGCTACGCCACTGTATACAATCATATTTTGTTCTTTCAACACGATAGCTCAGTTCTTGTAGTTCAAATAATTGATTAAAAAACTAAATAAGAATCAGAACCACATAGAAATCAGTCTCAAGTGTGAATGATATATTTATTATATATGCATATATATATGTTAATGCCCTCGGTACTTCATTCCCGAGGGACTTATGATAATATATATATATATATATATATATATATATATATATATATATATATATATGCTGAAATCTATTTCTTCCTCTGAAATAAATCAAATGACGCATTTTATTATAAGAGAAACCAGAAATAAAATAAATATTTTTTTTCAGTGAAACGTTTAAGTAAAAATCATATTGAATTACCCCCCTCCCACCCACCACCACCAATTGGTCTAACTACGACAGGCACCGGCCCACTCTATACACACTGGCGGCTCCAGGATTTGGCAAGTGGGGGGCCGTTGGGGTTGCAACTTCTAATCATGGAGGGCCAACCATTTGTTGTTTAATGTATGTAGCATTAAGTTTAGGGTCCCAACAGGGAGGCCACTGAGGGGGCCAGGCACTCAATAGAGCGGGGGGCACGGCCCCCCCCGGGTACCCTGTGGAGCCGCCACTGTCTACGCAACATAGCACAGGGAAGCTTCTTCCTGTTCTTGTTAATTTATTAACTAATTCATCATAATGAAACAAACAAATAAAATTTCCTCTGGTCCGATTCTAACCCCACACCCCCCACACCCCCATTAGCCCCTCACCCCCATTCTGAGTATGATTGCCAACAGAATAATTATTTTTGAAATATGATAACTAAAGTAAGAATTATAAACCAAACAGCTGCTGAAGTAGGCCTATAAAAGTGAGAATTTTTTCATACCTTCCTTTGGACTGGCTTCTTCGTCTTCTTCTTCTTTTGGAGTCCTGCCCCTAATTTTGTGATCAAGGCAAGGGCTTCGGGCCCTATGCGATGGGTGGTGCGAAGCTTTACAGCGGGTAAACTGGCTGTAAAATGGAAATAATTACAGTGTAACGTGATACAACCAGCTGAAATATGTTAAGCATTAGCATGTAACATGACATGTGTTGCCAAACGTAATCATTACAAAGATATCTCAAAATTACAAGACAAAATCTGGAACTCTCTTCCTCTGTCGAATATATTATTTCGTGCAAAAGAACTGAGAATTTTAAAATCAAGACTTAATTGACATTCATCTACCTTTTATACTGAACTTCTGATGATAAATATGATGTAACATCGTTTGATACCTTTGAATATTAGACCTGGTGCTATAGAAGTTTATTATTTTATCATCTTCACCATTATCATTATCATTATCATTATCATAGTCATCATCATCATCATCATCGTCGTCGTCATCGTCGTCATCATCACCATCATTATCATCATCATCATCACATCACCATCACCACCATTGCAATCATCATCATCCTCATCATCATCATCATCATCATCAACAACATCATCATCATCAACAACAACAACATCATCATCACTGTAGTCATCGTAGTCATCATCATTATCGTCGTCGTCATCATCATCATCATCGATTACCTTGTTTTCTGAATTGTAGAGCTTCTGCTATGTACTCTCCACCAAGTTCACCTATACAGTTGTCATTGATGTCAACCTTCCTGAAGACAATTCGAGAATTTTATCAGTCTGAAATGCAAATTTTCAACAAAAATAACAGAAGGAATAGCAGCAAAAAATTCCAAATACTGCGTCATTATATTGTAAAGTCAAAAATTTGGTACATGTATTTGTCCGGTCGGATATCCTGGATTTTTACCTGGATCTAATATAATAATACATAATATAATATAACAAGGTTTAAAGTGGTTCAGTAGGGACTGCCCTGTGTGAGAACCACTCAGGGACTCTGATTTCGTGTGCCATCAGCCGATGCTTCTATGTATTATGAAGTGGCGCTACAGAAGCTAGAGATTGGATTAGTTAGATTTCTTACATTTCAGAAAATTTCACACAAACCTTAGATTACAATAACCTGAAGACTTGACTATGTACACTGTACAGGGTGGTGCAAAAAACCGGACTAGTCACACTTAGGTTTGTATTTAATGTAGTCCGGTTTTTATGCGCCACCCTGTACATTTGCATCAAGTGACTCAAACGAAACAAGAAAATTAAGAAGTTTGAAAATGCTTCTGCAAGTCAAGAACCTTACGTAACATCGGTAAATAAATTAGTTTGACGTGGACATTTTGGAGTATTTCTGCTGGTCTTGCTTACTTACTTACTTAGCGATACTCTCCAGACAGGCAAACAAGCAGGACTTTTCCGGGCGACTGAGGTTGTCCAATCCGTTGTCCGCCAGGTGCAGCTTGTAGATCCACGGTCCAACCGGAGGAGGTGGAGGTGGCTTGGCCTTTTCCTTTTTCCTTCTCTCTGATGTCGTAAGCAGCAAAATAAAATTTACGCTCCTCTAGCACGGGGCTTCCCAACCAACCGGTGGGTCGCAACCCAGTACCGGGCCACGGACAGCAAAATGCCGGGTCACAAAAATCTTTAATAAAAATAATAAATTTTCATATAGTATTCAATTAAAATTTTTCTAATGTTTAAATTGTAGGTGCAAAAATGCGGGACAACCTTTTTATACTCGTCAGAGTGAAATTTTACACATCGTTAGGTGTCAAAAAGTAGTGACAACATTTTTACAAACATTAAAAATTTTACCGGATCTTGAAGGTAGAAATATACAAATTACCGGGTCATGGAAAAAAAGAGGTTGGGAAATGCTGCTCTAACGTCTATCAGATGCCAAAAATGCTACGTTCTAATTTGATAGAAGACAAAAGTCAGTAAGTACAATGCAAAAGAAACCAAATATATTATATATCAGACTTCTTTTATTCCTCTTCCTCTTCTTCTTCTTTTCTTCTCCTTTTCGTCCGGTTTTGATTCTTCGTCTGTTTGTTTCTCGATCGACAACTCTTGTTCGATCGCCAGTTCAAATTGCTGCTTCTTCAGGTGCTCTACGCCAAAAAAACAATTAGAAAAGGAACAAGACGAGGTAGGTATTTAATGTAAAATAAAGTTTCAGAATTATATTTTCCGACAGATCTAGAAGCAAAAGACATGGCTTGGTATAAACCGCAGAAGATAGAAGACTATATAATGCAGTGATTCCCAATGTGAGGCGTACGCCCCACCGGGGGCAATTTCATTATTTAGAGGGGCAATTGGGCAATTTCAATGTTTAAAATTTTTAGAGCAGAATAATTAAAATCACACAGGCTTACTTAGCCTCCTAAACCACTTATTATTATTATTATTATTATTATTATTATTATTATTAAGTTCTGGTTTGCATGTTTTGTATCTGTCGTTGCTGTTTTTACTATCATTCATGTTATTCTGATTATACAATCTCTGTGATCACTTCTGTATATGTCACGGGGGGGAGGGAATAAGGATTTTAAAAAGACTTTGGTGGGGTATGGCCTAAAAAGGTTGGGAACCACTGATATGATGCTACTGAATGGGTTTCATTGAAAAATGACACTAAATATTACTAGAGGAAATTTTAGAAAAGGTGATTTGAAATTCTTCACTTAGCAAATGTTTAAGCCTTAAAACACTGAGATTAGGTAGAATGATCCCAATGAAATTCTCACCCAGCTGTGAAATTAACTGTTCTTCCTCCTCAAATTTTCTCTGCGCTTCGATTTCCCTCAGTTCCGCCTCCTCGAGGGCTTTCTCGACGCAGAATCGTAAGAGATGGATGACCCCTTCACAGTGCAGGCTGTTCCCATCGAGGTACAGTTCTCTGGCAAAAAGAACCACGTATGCAGAACATTTTGTGAACAATGATACGCCATTAACAACCGACAGGAAGTTAGTTAATCAACAATTATTTTTATTTGTTATATCCAGACAAGTACAGTTGAATTTCGTTATAACGTACTTAGAAGATCTGTAAAATTTAGTGCGTTATATGTTCTGAAGTACGTTATATCCAATACCATCCAAGCCGGTCTGCATCCCACGGGACTCAAAGATTTAGGTACTTATCCCAAGAACTCAAACGTTGTAACTGAGTCCGTTATAAATAAGTTCTATATGTTTAGAACCATTATACGGCTTGCAAATTAAAATAACTATCGACATAAAAGAAAATTTTAATAATAGGTAGCAATTTCTGCCTATTTCAGTAGAGGGTGCTAGCCCTCTGGACCACCCAACTCAAAGATTTAATCGCTCCTTTCAAGAAATCAAAAGTTCTAGGCCTATAAAGGAATAGGTTCTATATGTTTTTCTACGCATATGGCTATACGCATAAAATAGCCATCGACATAGAAGAAAATTTTCTAATAGGTAGCAATTTCTGCCTATTTCAGTAGAGGGTCCTCTGGACCTCCCAACTCAAAGATTTAGTCGCTCCTCCCAAGAACTCAAAAGTTCTAGGCCTATAAAGGAATACGTTCTATGTGTGTTGCCCATACGACTATATATGCAAAAATAGCCATTGATATACTGTAGAAGAAAATTTTCTAATAGGTAGCAATTTCTGCCTATTTCAGTAGAGGGTGCTAGCCCTCTAGACCACCCAACTCAAAGATTTAGTCGCTCCTCCCAAGAAATCAAAAAATAAAGAATACGTTTTATATGTGTTGCCCTATAGAAAGATTAAGCGATAAGAATAAGCAGCTACTGCTGTACTGCTTTCCCTGTATAAGGTTAATTACATCTTATGATAAAATAAAATAAAATAATCACAAACAGCGAAAAATGGAGTCGAAGAAAATTCTGTATGTCTACCTGACAGCTGTGGTGCTAACGAGAATGCTGAGATGTTCTCCACTGATTGCCCCAAGGTTGCAGAAGCAGAGACTTAGTGACAATAGGGTCCGGTTACCTCTTAGACCGGAACAGATGCTGTGACACCCGTCATCACCAAACCTCAGATAGAGCATTTAGCAATACAGATGATGATACAGGTCACATGATGATAATAATAATAATAATAATAATAATAATAATAATAATAATAATAATAATAATAATAATAATAATAATGGCAGAACGTTAATTAAAGTCAGTAAGTAAATATCAGATTTGTTTTATGGTGACTAATATTTTTATTGCAAGAGTTGTGGACAAACGGAACAGTTTGGACGAAGAGGCAGTAACGGATTCAAATGTTATTTCGGAACACTTGGTTACTGTATATGCAGAAAGTTATTGCATTGCATTGGTTTTCTACACAGGTTTAGCCATTAAGTTTGTGAGTTCCATCCCAGTTAAGGGGTTAATGTATCAGTCCCGATTAACAGCAATCATTCAAATATTCCTTTCGATGAGATGTTAAGAGTAGAAACGACTGTGCTTATATTTGAGTTTGAGAGAGAATATAAGATGACTATCTTACTCATTATAGTCTAGAACCAATGTTGTCATTGTAGCACATGCATTGATGGCCCTGGATATCAATAAATACCGATAAATAGAAACTATGTCAACATATGAAGCAATTGCTAAATTAAGAACTTAGAAACATAGAGAGAGAGAGAGAGAGAGAGAGAGAGAGAGAGAGAGAGAGAGAGAGAGAGAGAGAGGAGAGAAAGGGCAAATGGCACAAGCAGTCAGACAATTACACAGACAGCGAAAGAAACAGAAGTGCGGTGTTCAAATTGACAGAAGGCTCCAGTGTTGGAGTTTCAGGGGGGGGGGGTTGAAACTTGAACCCCCAGCTAACTTTGCAACCCTCCCAAAAATCGTATGTCAGGTACATGTAGTTTCTGTCATCCTTTGAATTTCAGTCCTCAACCCCCCAGCTCAAATTTCACAACTCCAACACCGGAGGGCTCCAGTGGTTTAATTATACCACTGGTCATGACAAACCCCCAGGGGTAGTAGTAAAAACTGTGGCTTCTGCTGTCCAGCCCCAAAAATGGTACACTGGTTTGGATTGCAAAACTTCCGGGCACTGCCAATATATGCATCGAGTCATTAACATCTCTATAATTAAACTAAAAATTGTTTTTTTAAGTATTACTTGTTTAAAGCTGCTTGTGGGTTTTTAAAATCTAATTTCCTGTGCAAACGTTCCACGTTTTCATTTCACTTTATGTCCAACAGACATAAGAATTCCTCTTACATGCACAGTCGTCGTACGCTGTGCGCTTCTATAAGACAATCGGTCAGTTCAATGTGTTTCAGAAGGTAGATCTTCCTTTCCAACAGCACTGCCTAAAATAATTGAAAGTTTTACTGGGATGATTAAAACTGGTATTATTTATAGAACGTAATTCATTCCTGTACCTGCTTTTCTTATTTTAAAAAATATTTTTGCCCCATGCCACAGAAGTTCTACTATCCTACTTTATCTCAAGTAATTCTTTCAGCATATGCCAAAGAATTATAATATTGATGATAATAGTAGCAATGATGATAGTATTAGTTTTAGTATCAGTAGTATTAGTATTTTATTAGTATTATTATTAGTAGTAGTAGTAGTAGTAGTAGTAGTAGTAGTAGTAGTAGTAGTAGTAGTAGTAGTAGTAGTAGTAGTAGTAGTAGTAGTAGTAGTAGTAGTAGTAGTAGTAGTAGTAGTAGTAGTGGTAGTTTTCAATATTAAAATATAATAATGCCACATAAGGCAATCTCAAAATGACATCTCTGTCTCAACACAACTTCTGGAAAGCATAATAGGCAGAAGTGAGAAGCGCAGAACTTCCTTCCTACCAAAGACGCCAAATCTTCATGGAATAGAGGAATGCTCCAGACGTAGATCAGTCGAATGTGAACGTATCGTTCTTGGCGAATGGCGTCAATGAACGGAACTATTGAGACTGCAAGTTCATTGGTGATCTCTGGTTCTGGTTTTGTGAAGACAAACTACAAAAGACAGAATTCATTAACATACATAACCACCCAGTCAGAAACATTAGATATACAAGGTGGCACACAAAAAAGCAGACTATGTTAAATGCAAACCTAAATGCGACTAGTCCGGTTTTTTGTGCCACCCTGTAGTACTCCTACTACTGCAACTACAACTACTACTACTACTACTACTACTACTACTGCTACTACTACTGCAAATACTCAGTGGCGGTTCCAAGAACTCTAGGGTGGGGGATGCAATGAATTTCTAGGAAGATCCTGCCAATTGTCAAAGGATTTATATTTAAAAGGTTTAGAAGAAATCTGTAGATTTGATTTATAAAATATAATGTTCAGAATTGACAATGTATAAAAGTCATTTTAGTCTGATTGTGCAAAGTCACAGTGCAAAATCGAGTTGTCTATTGCTGAAAGAAAATTTGTTGATGACATTGCCTATGGATATGTCCATGTCTTTGTGGATATACGCCAAGGCTAATCCGTTTAGACGATCATCTTCCATTGAAGACGCATTTTTGGTGGGCCGGTGGGGGATGCATCCCCAACATGGAACCGCCCCTGCTACTACTACTACTAAGTCTGCTATTACAACTATTACTACTACTAGTACTAAACTTAAATTTTGGGAAACATCTTTTGCAACACCAAAAATTTATAAAGAAGATATGAAAGTTTCATTGTTGCTGCTTCAGACAATATTTAAATATGAAGACCTGTTTTGTAAGCACCAGTCCCCCCCACCTCCCCATAAATAACCCAAAATTAATTCAAGTTTGGGAGAAGCAATTTCAATTCTGTGGATATTTTATCGATAGAATTTTCAACCCACGATACAAACCACAACTATTTCACCTTCGAGCAACCAGCACCTGGTATCCAGTGCACTATAGTATGATGGCGCCATAGAAGTCGCTGATTTGAGTACGCCTACCGGGTATGTCTCTATACCTTGACTAGGATGATTTCGTTGTCGATGCTGTATCTAAGTGATTTTCGTATCGAAGGCAGCGCCAACTTTTCCGCATTCGCCGAGAGACGATCATAGCGCTTAAGGATCTTTCTATAAGTTTCCTTTATGGAGACGGTTCCAAAGAAGTTAGACTTCGTTTTCTTCTCCTTTAACTTTCCACTTTTCGGCATTCCTTCAGTGAACGAATTACCTGAAATCAATTAACTCTAATGCTTCCAGTTCGTATGGGCTGACATAACATCACGCTACATAATTGTCTTCGCTTGTGTGATTAGATCTAGTATTGCTAGTTTCCGACAACGTTTTTAGAACACCTGTTGAAAACACCTGCTAAACACACGTGAAATAGCCTACCTGGCTACTTCTGGCTTATATTCGAAATATGCTTAAACAGTTTTAGTTATTTTCTCTCGCCAAACATTTTAATTCGTGTATGCCAAATGTTAGAACATGCATACACTTTGTACAATTATTATAAAGAAGTCCGTTCAAATTGGCATCGTCGTTGCCATGGTTACAAGAGCTGTACTTCAGATGAGAGCGCACAAAGAGAATGATTGACATCTAGCGGGCGTTATCAGAAGCCATTAAAATTGTTGCCTTATAGTTTGATTTTTAAAAGTTACATATATCAGTCTCTCTGTGAGAGCAACACACGGGCATTTCTCATGCAGTCACGTGACCGCTGGTATGGAGTGGAGATTAAACTGGTCTGTGTAATGCGTCATGGTTTGCTGTGCTCTGATATGTTAGCAGTGAAAACTGAAAAGCAGTGAAGAGGACAGAAGGATCAAACCAAAGCTCTAATGTCTGGAATAATGGAGGTTGGCAAAAGGAAAGGAAGGAAGACCACTCAAGAAATGATGCGATGAAGAATAATGTGTTGAAGCAGTTTACAGGATCTGAATAACAGTCGATAAACTTCTATAGCGCCACGATCATCATGCCTATGGCATCAGGCAATATCAAGCTGGAAAGATCAGTCAGACTGGAATAGATAATATTCAATTTAACTGTATAGCTTCTATTTTGTGTTATGATAATTCAAATCACTTAAAAGTGATAAAACTCAGTAAAAGACTTTATTAAACTTACTGCAAAACAACAAACATTTTATTTTAAAATAAACATAAGACTGACCATCAATAACTATAAAAATTTTGTGAAAATCACAAGTGGCAATTTTTATGTTTGTGCAGAACAGACAAAGTTTTCATCCAAAACCTGGAAAAAATAAAAATTTAAACTCTTTTGACACCCACAAAATCCAGTTTTTCTTATTAAAATGATTCTTTAAAAAATTAGAGGCTCCTCAAGTTTACAGTTTTCACATTTTCACTGGCAAAGAAGTGAATAGTTTGCCCAAAAGAGTTTAGCAATTTGGAATTCCAGACAGAGAAGAGATTTAATCGAGGGTTTCCATTCTTGATGCTGGCAAAATGGGTTCCGATTCCAGGTGGTCATCAGAACGGTAGATCAGGTGGAAGAGAATTCCGTTGCTCAAACGCGGTATCTCGCTCTCCGGACAAGAGACTCTGATCGGACTTCGGAAAGGATTGGTCGTTCCGTCAGAAATCCTCGTTCCATTCATTCCGTCGAACCGATCGCGGGTGTATTCAACGGCGGGCCAACAATACTCGGTGAAGAACGCCGGAGGCCGACTAATCTGAAACGCAACCGATCAATCAATCTCACATTTAAAACGTAAAAAATGTAGCAGCACAAATTCAGAAATTTATTTCGGAAAATAAAAATTCGGTAAGACATCAAAAAATTCCCTTGCTATGCCAATTAATTACGTAATTAAATCCAACGTAATACAGAGCAATTTCATTTTATTTTACAGCTTCTTCACGACATATGCTAACTTAAAAATCACAATAACACCCAACCTCTAGCTTTGCGATTGTCTTTGACCACGTGATATACGCCGGAAGTCCTGCATTATGTCCTGAAAAACATACACTTTGTTCATTTGTATATCGAACAAAACTGGCAAAATTGCATACCCAAATCAATATCTAAACAAGAATACACATTCAACATGACCTGTTAAGGAATTATGTAAGTCAACCAAGTGATAATTCTGTTGACAACAACCAATTCAATAACCTAGAACAAGGTCGGGATTTGTTAGGCCGGAAACTTGGTGGTAATTTCCTTTTCTCAGCGTAATCGTCATTCTGACAAGAGCGGAAAGTTTTGCCGTCTGCCGCTGGAGATATTGAAGGTCCTATGAAGGTCAGGTCGAAGGTCAAGTGCGGAAGAAGACGCGATAGTTCCTGCAAGGAAATCAATCCGTCGATAAAAAACGCAATTTCCTACTACATCTGTTTTCAAAACAACAGGAAGCAATACACAGAGAAGTGTGAAAGTATGCAATACAGGGAGGGCAGGGATATATTTACATCCCCCTAAAACTCCCCTCAACACACCCCTAATTTGAAGTCGACACCCCCAAAATTTGCTAATCTAACAATGACATGTATGTGGTACGTAGCCCAAATAACCTCCGAACACCCCTCCCCAATTTTTTACCGACACCCCTCAAATTCACAATCCTAGAAATAACCCTGCAGGGGCCATAGGTTTTAATTCCCATTAAGAGACCTTGGAAACTATGGGGCCTCTGAAATTTCCCAGTACGCCCTGCGTAGTTACGACAGTCACCACTACACCACCGCGCCTACTAACTTAACGGCACTAAATGTTTCTAAAGTGCCAATCAATTTAAGACCTAGCATTAGGTAAGTAGGTAAGCATGCAACTACTGCCAATAATAATAATAATAATAATAATAATAATAATAATAACAATAATAATAATAATAATAATAATAATAATAATAACAGGGTTTGGAGTGGTTCAGTAAGGTGTTTTCGTTGAGAGAAGTTGAGAACCACTATGTTCCACCCATCCATTCGTTCACATTATGGTCTTGCTGCGTAATCTCATTCTTTGCCATTTGTCTTCTAGTACCAGTATGTCTGTTCCTGCATACTCTTACTACAAATAGACCAATTCTAATGCAGAATAGATACAAAATACTTTTACCTCATAAGCCTGAAAGATATTTGCCTCTTTTTCAACGCCAACAATGTGGATACTCAATTTCGATTTGCCGGCATAATTTTTTACAAGGCCAGGATCTAAACAGTTAGAAAAATCGCTAAGAGCTGAACTACAGCAAAATTTATCGCAAGAATCAACTCTGTTTACTTCTAGTTTGAGAAAAATTCTAACATTCTTGTTATATTATGTTACATCTCTTTACATGCTAAATGCAATAGCATCAGAACTTCAAACTCTTACAGTTAAATACAAAGTTTTCACTATAAGGGATCATCCATATAGTACACACAAAAAAAGGTATATTTTCAACCCTCTACTTGCCCCCATTTGCACATTGTACATACGCAAAATCTCCTAAATCCAGCCCCCTCCCCTCAGTGCATATGTACTATATGGATGGACCCTAAGACAGACATTTAAGTGACAAAAAAAGACAAAGAAGCCATGTAATCATTACTTACAGTCAATTGGCAGACGATGAGATATTACGTAGTACAGCGTAAGTGGCCATTGGAGAAGAATACATATCGGAGAATCGATAGAGAAGCCTCGCACGTCGTAATATTCTTCCCAGTTCATCGGAGGAGTTGATATCATCTTCACGTCATCTTGCAAAATGATGGATTCGACTGGCAAGACATAGGGGTCTTCATCGGGCTGCAATTTGCCTGAAAATCAAAACAAGGAAATATGATCCTATGCAGGGATATTTTTACACCTCCCCCCAACACCCCCAATTTGAGGTCAACACCCCTGCCCCCAAAAAAAGGCAATGTGGCAATGGTATGCATACAAAATGCATACTAATTAGCTCGGACACCCCTCCCCACCAATTTGAAGTCGGCACCCCCAATTCACAATCCTGGAAATATCCCTGATCCTAAGTGTAATCCAGCAAATTTGACCTTCTGGATTGGCAGTAAATAAAGCAGCAACCTTCCAAATTCACGTCGGAAATGCAGAAACCGAGGTGGAAAATAATGTTTTTAATTGAGAAATTATGGGAGCTGTCAATCCACCGACGTAAAGGACATCAAAAGCGTAGAATCAACCAACCATGTTCTACTTGGTTGCATGTCTCAAATCTCCAAAGCCCCTGATCAAGTACGCCCTGTTTCTTCAGAAATGCTGCGTATGTGTTGCCATCAAACTCATCTGAAGTAGTTTCTACAAACATCACAGACAATATCAACCAACATGAAATAAATCAATTCAATGGCACAGATTTTAAATTAACTGAATTTAATCAATTAATTAAATTAATTAATCAATTGAGATAAGCACATCATGCATATCACCAATGAAAGCAAATATGAGGTTCAAAAACAATGAACACCGTTTTATGAACTGCAGCAGTTATGCAGACTATGCGTATAGGTCAACAACTTTCTTAACCATTTTGCGCCGGTGACCTATTTAACCAATACTTTATGAAACCGTAATATTGGTTGAACAAGTCAAAAGGGTTACACAAATTTATTGGAGTAATTCTACAATGATGTCATTACAAATGTTAGCTAAAATCAAAGTTACCTCAAAGCAAAATATTTCTTTAAGTAGGAAACTCATCTACCATAAATTTTTACAAGATCTTTATTGCAAAAAACTGCCCATTTTCTGCCCTATTGTGGTAATTATAACTTAAAACAATGCCATTTTAAAGAGACATTCGAATATATATATTCTACCAAAGCTCCAAGGAAACGGAAAGCTTGTAAACTCAGGCGATGTAAGCAAAATCCTTTCCAGTTTGGAACACCATGTTGGAGAATGATATTCGACATCGCTGGGATCCGATGCTCGAGAGAGACACAGTTCGCTGCAAAAATTCACCGCCTTGCAACCAGAGCTGAAAAAATAAATCATATGTAGTCGTACAAAATTACCAAGCTGAAAATCAACTACAATAACTACTACTACTGCTGCTGCTACTACTATTACAGCCAGTAGTTAGTAGTAGTAGTAGTAGTAGTAGTAGTAGTAGTAGTAGTAGTAGTAGTAGTAGTAGTAGTAGTAGTAGTAGTAGTAGTAGTAGTAGCAGTAGCAGCAGCAGCAGTAGCAGTAGTAGTAGTAGTAGTAGTAGTAGTAGTAGTAGTAGTAGTAGTAGTAGTAGTAGTAGCAGCAGCAGCAGCAGCAGCAGCAGCAGCAGCAGCAGTAGTAGTAGTAGTCGCAGTAGTAATAGGTCTAATACTAGTAATTCTAACCAGTTGAAACGGCGATCGAATCTGACTTTGCGGTTACAGACACAACAACTGATCCTCCGCAACTTCGGCATAACGCAAATAATCTCTGAATTAGATTTATTTATACTTTTGTCGAAAATTCCAACAAAATTCGTAATAAAATCCTATTTTAAATACTAGCCCTACAGCACGCATGTTAAATCAAGAGGTAAACAATAGATAGAAAACACAATAGGATATCTGGGATCAAAAAAATGTTTTATAGCGCTGTACTTAGATACAATTGGTCTATGGAAATTCGAAAGCTTTGTATTGATCTCTATGATTTAAAGTGATTTAACCCTAACCCTAACTCTTACCTGGCTTATTAAGATTAAAAGTAGCTCTATTATTTCTAGAGCTCAGTGATAAATTTGATAAACACGTAGTTAAAACGCTGCTTAATTAAGCACGACGCCAATGTAATGCAACAAAGTACTTATATAGCGCAGAGGCACTCTAGGCTATCGAGTCCCTTGTTACGAAAGTGAAAATTTAGTCTTTTTGCAGTCAGCCCTGAGGCCTTTGAGGCAGATTAGACTTAACCAGCTAAGCTCCTTTTAGGCCTATAGGCCTACATGGGCCTAATGTTGACCAGTTGCCTAAATCACAGTGCGATCACAAACTAGTTTAATGAAGTAAGCTATATTGCGTTTTTTAACACAAAAGGCGCATAATAACGCTCGGAAAACGAAATCTCATGGTCGACAGACTAACTAGAAATATTGTTTTTATTTCGTATTTTGCATCATTCGTACTGAATTAGCTACGTAGACTACGAGTCTAACCAGTTGTTTGAAAATAAAAATATATGCCTATTTATCAGTGTCTTTCCTATATTAATTTTTGGACGCAATTACGTGATATCGAGTGTCCCGAAGCCGATCAATAACGCCGAAAGATGGCGCAGACAATGTGCTGCGAATCGAATCAATATCTGTCAGAGATTATTAGACACCATTTTTAACGCGACGTCTTTAAAAATAATAAACGCCATCGACGCAAACACAGGCTCACACCGTCTTTGATACGGACGCGTATTCAGACAAATACAGCACACAAACACCATGCAGGCAATTGTAAGAAAAGGGTTAAACAGCCAAGAAAAATGCAGACGCCTATAAGAGTGGCAGCAAAATGGGAAACCCAGACCGGAAGTGTGCTAACCACCGCGCTCTCCCCCTCCCCCCACAAAGAAACCCAGACCGGAAGTGGGTCGATATCTGTAGCAGCGCCCATCACGTGACCGGAATAATTATTCTTGTATCCGAAAACTCGACGCGGTCAGATGGAGAGAATGGGCGACGTTTCTTGTGCGATTAATACAGACGCGAACACACGCGCACTCACACAAACCAACACACGCTGCATTGAGATTCCAACAAACTGTGAAAATCTCACGGAGTCACGTGATCTGAAAAACACAACCAAACAGCACGGCTTAGAGACAGATTTGCCGCAAGACGTTTGCCATATGCGTTCAATGCGCCCCCTAAAATGTTGCAAACGTCCTCCGCCTTGTGATGACATAGGCGTTCTAAAAGCCACCCCCTCCCAAATTTTATACCGGGGGAGTCTTAGGGGCCAGAGAAGGAACAAATTGTTGAGGGCAGTCTTGTGGCAAGCTGGTGATCTTTGGACCCAAGGGAGAGGTGCTCACATTTTAGAAATTTATTTGTCTGATTTTTACGCAAATTTCGCAAATATCCAAGAATTTCTCCTTTCACCCCACCCCCCATCGTCTTCAAAACCTTCATTCAAAAAAACGACCTGATCTCTGGGTGGGTGGGGTTAGGAGAGAGAGAGAGAGACCTCTGCTGACGAGAAAGAAGAAAGAGAAAGAAAGAGAGAGCTCTTCGTTCGTGTTTCAGTTCTTGCGTCCGTCGACTCGAGTTTTTATAGCGACGTTATCAGTTGACGTTATCCCTACCCCCCCCCCACCCCACCCCAATGCTCATCCATTCGTTTAATGGCTGTTCTGGCACGCAGTGGGGGGGAGAAGAGAGAAATAAAGCAGTTTTTTAACCATAGGAGGGAGTAGAGATCCAAGCTGGGTGGGTGGATGGGGAAGAGGGGCGACGGTAGACCACCGAAGCAGATAATTTTCCTGATAGGTGTGGTGCGTAGTGGAGCCGGAGGGCGGGGGCGGAAGGGGGTAAACGTGGCCGCGGCGTGGGGGGGGAGGGGGAATAGGACGTATTGTTCATTGATTTTAAGTTCTCTATCGAACTGCGATCGGTCGTAATAGATAAATGATGGGCGGAGAGATTCCAATCGCGACCGCTTCGTAATGACGTTCCCGCGGTACAGATGGCGCCACGCTGTTGGGGGGGGGGGGGAGGGAAGAGGAGGGAAGACGGGAGAATGATGGACGGACGAGAGGAGGAATAAGGCGGAAGAAATACTCTCGAACAGTGGCAACACATTATATGCACTGCGTGAAAAATGTGTTCTTGGAAATCGGGATTATGCGCAGATTTTGTCGAGATAGGCGACTACAATTCCGTGACGTCACGCCATAGAATATAAGGACTTCTAAGGAGAATAGGGAATCCATTGACTTTCCTTGCATGCTCCGGGCGACAATAACAGTTACTGTTAACTGGCCACCTAGCGACTCCCGGCGGAAGTTGCTTAAACCGGCTGGATTTTATGCGAATTTTTCAGCACCAGTCGATATAATAATAAAATTCTCACGCTATGGGCTTCTATCTGGCGGGAAAGCAACGAATAACAGGTGTCTTACGAGACGATAATGCCTCTAAATGACGTACGCTGTACGGCTTGACCCCGCGACCTTTAAACGACGAGAGCTTCTTCCAAGATGGCGGCGCACCGGAAGCGGAAGTACTAAAACCCTCGTTGGAAATTCACGCCAGCAGTTGATTGGCCAGCTCATTATATCCCAGTAACTAAACTCTGTTTGTCTGCCTGCCTGTCTGTCTGTTTGCCTATCTCTGTCTGTCTGTCCCTGTCTCTGTCTGTCTCTATGTCTCTGTCTCTCTCTTACTTTCTCTCTCTGTCTCTCTCTGTATTTCTGTCTCTGTCTCTCTGTCTGTCTGTTTCTGTCTGTCTGTTTCTGTTTCTGTCTCTGTCTGTCTGTCTGTCTGTCTGTCTGTCTGTCTGTCTCTCTCTCTCTCTCTCTCTCTCTCTCTCTCTCTCTCTCTCTCTCCCTTCTGGTGCGCCTTTTACTGTCGGACGATAATGGCTTGTTGTTCGGCGAAAAGGCAAGGAACGCTTTAAATCAATCTAGGACGGCGTCGGTACCGATTCTATGGCATCTGTTTAAGTCAATCTAGGCGCCGACGAACTCTATGCCTTCGACATGCATGTTGATTGTTGAAGGAAGAGTGACGTGAATGACAACGACAGCGCTAATCACGCCTAATGCGATACACCGACGCGCTATAACAAACAAAGCACGTGACACCGGAATCACGTGATACGAAGAAGAAGAAGAAGGAGAAGAAGGAGAAGAAGAAGAAGAACCCGAAGATTAGAATTTATCTTCGAAATCGGAAATGAAATCTATCTTTATGGAGTCAATGACGTCTGCAGCCCACGTGACGCCAAGCTCAACGATGCTTCAACGCATCGTGAAGTGGCGCTATAGAAGTTTAAGATTAGATAGGCAAATTACACTGTAGTTGCCTGCATTGGAAAAAATGCCAAATCCTGGAGCCGCCACTGCCAATGTCCGTCAGCATTAGCATTCACATATTGATTATGTTGCAATCAACTTAACCCTCCCCAACAACCCCAACCAACCTCCCGCCCCCGCGCCCTCAGGCAAATCCCACGACTGACCTCGGCGCCAGAATCGGAAGAAGGGGGCGATCTCCCCCCCCGGCTACGCCAAAGAATTGGTCGTCACTTTCCCAAGGTAGTGCGACGTACGACGCAAGGGCGGTAAATTTTCCTCCAAGCAGGTTCTTCGAAACAAACAACGAACTGGAAACTATAAATATTTTCTCGGTTAAACAAATGATGCGTTCGTGGAAAGTCATTGATTCATTAGGGGCGATAATGTCCCGCCTACCCTCTTCCCCATCCCCCACCTCCTCCGCCGTCACCCTTCCCGCTTCTTTGCTCTCCACCCCCTCCCTCCCTCCCCCCGCCGGTCACGATGGTCGTCTGCTGAAGCTGAAGACCCTAATCGCTTCCGGACGTCAATCAAACCCCGGCGCCGTAAGTTGCAGACGATTGCCACTTGTAGGAATTAACTCTACACTCGAGAATCGTCGTTCTGATCCTGGCTATTTATTTAGTCGTCGTCGTCATCATCATCATCATCATCATCATCATCATCATCATCATCATCATCATCATCATCATCATCATCATCATCATCATCATCATCATTATCATTATTATTATTATTATTATTATTATTATTATTATTATTATTATTATTATTATTATTATTATTATTATTATTATTATTATTATTATTATTATTATTATTATCATCATCATCATCATCATCATCGTCGTCGTCGTCGTAGTTTTGGTAGCGGTCATCATCACCGTTGTTGTCAGGGTGTTTTTTTACGTTCAAAATTTTGGGCTATAATCAGTGTTTGGGCTTGAATAAAATTACAGTTACGCCCATTGACAAGAAATCTCGTACAATTTAGGAAATACCGGTAAACGAAGATTTTAAAAAGAAATTTAATCAGCTAAAACGAAAACTCGATTGGCGTCTAAGAGCTCGGCTTTTATAACAAAACCTGACTTTACAATGACATTGTTATCGACAATCTTACTTATTTAATTTCTGATGCTCTTAAATTGAAGGGTTCATTTGCGGAAACGAACAAGTTACGAAATAGTCTACTGACTAACGATTGGTTCTAATTAGGTCAGGTCACAGCGCCGGCGGCTGATGATTGGTTCTAACAAGGTCAATTCGCGGTTCGCTCCTACTATTGGCAGTGCAGATAGTTTTTCCTTGGCATTCGAAGTATTCGCGATATATTGTATTGCGTCATTTTTGACTAGCGTCACGATTACGGGAGTCACGAGCAACGACTAGACGTGACGTCTGATGACGTTTTGACGTCATGGTCACACGAGAATCTCTTCCGTCACCGTCTGTGTCAGGTGTAATGGCACTGTCAGACTGCGTTGCGTTAGAAACAGCGTCGTCGGGCGAATTAGAACCTGCCTTAAGTAAACCCGGAGCACCGATATAATCAAGAGTCCGTTCCTTGTGATGACGTCAGATTCCAACTTCCATCGGTCGAACGACGTACGCGTCAAAGTCATGCAGTGACAGGATCCAGGATGGATGAACTGGATCTTACGGAATCCCGATTGTCCAGTTTACTCTAGTAATTTCCGTAACTTTTGGAATCCAGGATTGGATTTACTCTAGTAACGTTCAGAAATCCAGGACTTACTTTAGTAACTTTCAGAAATCCAGGATTTAATCCAGTGACTTTTACGGCGTCCATAATTATTTGCACGAGTAACTTTTACAAATCCGAGATTTCGGAATTATTCAGAAGTCCTCCCACTTGTAGACCCTTATCGGTCCCTCGTGATTGAAATCCCGACCAGGGATCAACGTCATCGCCTCGCCGGATGCCGTCTTCCGGATCAGATCCGGGGCGTCCGAATCGGAACCGCCTCCCATGCCCCCCACAGCGGCCGGCGTGTAGTACAGTATCCCGTTCTTGTGTCTGTACGGGATCGCCATGCCGCCGACCCCGCCCTTCGCCGATGACGTCATTTCCGACGCGGTCTTCTTCTTCCGGTCACGTGTCCGTCGGCAGCGTCGGTCGGTCGTCACGTGAACGATGACGCCGACGATGACGACGGCGACGACGAGCGTCGCGGCAACGGTTGCTATGACGACCGCCAGCGTGTTGCGGCTATAGGAGACTGCGGGGTGGTCGTCGTTGCCATGGTGACGCGCGGTGGTCGTCTTCGATTCAGCGCTGCTTCGCGCGAACCGGAAGTAGTCGGTCGTGTCGTTCTCGGAGCGCGGTTCGCTCGAGGATCCTTTGTGAGGATCGCCGGCGGAGTTTCCGTCGTAGATGGAGTCTAAGCCATCGACTTCGTAGTCCGCCGGAAGTGGCTGCTGCCCGCCGGAAGTGACGGCGCGACCCGGAAGAAGAACGGGTCGGGTGTTCGTGATGACGTCGGCAATGGGGATTGTGGTATAGTCGTCGTCGTCGTCGTCGTAGTCCTCGTGGTCGGATGTATCCGCGGATGAATGGATGTCCGCGCCGTCGGCGAATTCGTGCGGTTTGAGGGAGAGTATGGACCGGCCGTGCAGGGCCCTGGGACTTCCGCACCGGTTGTCGTCCGCCCCGTCGTCCAACCGGAGCGACGTGGACGCCATCCAGTCGCGCAGCCACACCAGCGCCCGATCGCAGCGCCACCTGGTGCTCGTCAGGCGAAACGTCGTCAGGTTGCGCAGGGCCTGGAACGCGTCCGGTCTGAGACGGACCAGGTCGCAGCTCCTCATGCTCAGCTCCTGGACGCGTCCGAGGCTCGCGAGCAGGCGATCGGAGGCCAGGATCGCCCCGACGAGTCCGGGACTGCTGTCGAGATCGAGTCGGGACAGCTGGCCGAGGTCGTCGAAGATCGAGTCGTCCCGGATCACCGGACGCTGCGACGTCACGTAGGCCATCGACAGCGTCGCCAGGGACTCGAGTCCGTGAAAGCATTCCGGATCGAGGGCCTGGATCGGATTTCCGGACAGCTGGAGGATCTTGAGGTGGCGCAGCCGGTGGAAGGTCCGGCGGTGGATACGGCGGATACGATTGTTGCCGAGATCGAGGGTCTTCAGCTTCTCCAGGGGGTCGAAGGCCTCCGGGGAGAGGCTCGAGACGTTGTTGCCCATGAAGGAGAGCGTGTTCATCTGGGACGCCGCCGGAAACGATCCGGAACGGAGCACTTCCACGAGGTTCAGATCCATGAGCAGCCGCTCGACGCTCGCCGGAACCGGAACCGGAATCGTCGTGATCCGGTTGTTGTTCAGCCACAGCTGCTGGAGCTGCGTCAGGTGTTCGAAGGTTCCGGACTCGATGGACGCGATCCGGTTTTCGTCGAGGACGAGGATCGTCAGGTAGGGACTCTCGACGAACGAGTGGCGCCCAAGCGACGTCAGGTTGTTCCGGCGCAGTTGCAGGTAGCGCCCGGAGCCCGGAAGTCCCTTCGGAACGTCGCGGAAGCCGCACTCGGACACGTCCAGGTAGGTGAGGAAGTTCGAGTGGAAGTGGAACCGGACGTGGGTCTGCGGACCGTCGCCGATCGGGTTGCCCTTGAGCACGACGAAGACGAGCCTCTCCAGCGGTCGGAAGGTCCGCCGGTCGACGTGGCTGATCCGGTTGGAGGTCAGCAGGAGATATCGGAGCGACGCCAGGCCGCGGAAGCTGTTCTGGGTCAGCTGGGTCAGACGGTTGTTCCTCAGGTCGAGACGGGACAGTTCCCGGAGTCCGGCAAAAACGTTGTCGATGCTTTCCAGGCGGTTTCCGGAAAGATCCAGATGAACGACGGATTCGGCGCCGGCGAAGGTCGTCTGGACGAGCACCGAGAGGTCGTTGAGGTCAAGGTCGAGGACCTGGATGTTGTCCAGTCCGTGGAAAGCGTCGTCGCCGATGTCCCGGATGTTGTTCTGGCTTAGCTTCAGGTGGACGAGTCCGGAGATCCGGGACAGCGTTCGCGGTCCGAGGCGCGTGATGTTGTTCCGGCTCAGGTCCAGCCAGTTGACGTCCGAAGGGACTTCCGGCGGAAGTTCCGCGAGTCCGGCGGATTCGCACTTGACCTTGAGGGCCGCCGATGGGGCGCTTCCGGTGGGACAGCCCCGGCACAGACCCTCGGTCGACGGGTCGAACGAAGAACAGGAACAAGAGGCGGGACAGGGCGACACCTCGTGTCCACCTCCACCAAGCACCACCGCCACCATCACCACCACAAGACACCAGAGGATAAAGAGACTTTTTCCATTCAATTCCATCATCGAACTTATTATTCAGATATCTCCACGCGTAGAAAATTAATCCATTGGTTCATATAGCGCTTTTTCTTGAAGATGTTTCATTTAAAGACACCCACAAATTAATCTGAAGATAGTAGTTTGCCTACAGCAGTAATAACAATAGCAGCAGTTGATTTAGTAACACAGCAGCAGCAGCAGTAGTAGTAGCAGTAATAGTTGTAGTGGTACTGTTACTACTGCTACAAGTAGTACTAGTAGTAGTAGTAGTAGTAGTAGTAGCAGCAGCAGTAGCAGCAGCAGTAGCAGCAGTAGTGGTAACAGTAGCAGCAGTAGCAGCAGCAGCAGCAGCAGCAGTAGCAGCAGTAGTAGCAGCAGTAGTGTAGTAGCAGTAGCAGTAGTAGTAGTAGCAGCAGTAGTAGTAGTAGTAGTAGTAGTAGCAGTAGTAGTAGTAATAGCAGTAGTAGTAGCAGTAGTAAGTATTAGTATCAGTTGTAGTGGTATAACTAATGGCAGTTAATTATTATTAGTTGTATGGTATTATTATTATTATTATTATTATTATTATTATTATTATTATTATTAGTATCATTATCATCATCGTCATCATCATCATTATTATCATTATTATTATTATGAAGTTCTCAAAATCGAATATGATTATTATGTGAAAGTTCCACGAAAGGCGACATCGTTAAATTATTATTATTATTATTATTATTATTATTATTATTATTATTATTATTATTATTTATGGAATTAAATGAAATAAAGACAAAATATTGAATGTAGAAGAGTCCATCTGCTAAGTGTTAAGCAATAATCTCAAAGCAATTATAACTACAGTGTGGATTCAATAGTGATGTCGTCAGTTATAGCGACATCTGAGTACCATCTTGCCTTCCCCATTCCAGTGAGTATCATTATCGTGTTACAAATTATGATGAATATTTAACAGTGCGTCGAATTCTCGGCTGTTGGTCATCGTCCATCTGGCCACCTAGCGCTCGAATTCAGAACAATTACGAGGAATTTTACGACCGGAATATTATCAGTACAGATTGCTTTTGGAAATCGCAGCGACAGAGCTGGTTGTCTTTATTTTGAACCACCCACGAGACGCCGTTTTTTCGAAGACTTTGAACGCCCTAGTCATATATTTCAGCCCAGATCAAGAATGACGCTAGGTTTGAAATGAATTGGACATCTAAATAGAACGGGATATCACCAGATGTACACACAGTGGCGGCTCCACAGTGGGGCCTGGGGGGCCCGTGCCCCCTATTGAGTACCTGCAACCCAGTGGCCCCCTTATTTGGAACCTATACTTAATACTACATACCTAACAACAAATGGTTGGACCCCATGATTAGAAGTTGCCACCCCAACGCCCCCACTTGCCAAATCCTGGAGCCGCCATTGTATACACAGTACAGCTTCGTTATAACGGACTCGGTTATAACGCATGCTCGGTCATAACGTACCGTAATGTACGGTCCGGTGTTATGCGCAACTGTATTGAATGGTATTTGACATAACGTGCCCTCGGATATAACGTACCAAATTTTACAGACAAGCTAAATAAAGTATAACGAAGTTCTACTGTAGTTATCATATATCATCATATATCACTCCATACTTACTATTTTCTCTCGCCACTGCCACATATATAATATATTAAAGTGTTATCTCCAGTGGCGTAGCCAGGATTTTTGGAAGGGTGGTGTTTTTTTTACCGTGACCGACTTTGGAAGTAAAAAAACGCTATCACCTCTAGTTTTTTCCCTGACAAGCAAAAAAGGTTATCAACAATATTTTTCACTGACAAGCCAAAAAATCCTGGCCTCTTAAACACCGTTACATTTTATAGCCAAAGGGGGCTTGACCCCCAAAGTCGCGTCAGAAAATTAAAAATGCATAGAAACTCATTAAAATATTTTGTTTTCGGCAGCCAGGGGAGGTTTAACCCCCGAACCCCCTCCCCTTGGCTACGCCACTGGTTATCTCTATGCTGCCTACTCTGTTCTCTCCACAGAGTTCTATGTTTTCGGGTGCGACAACGTAATTCTGTGTTCTATCACGATTCTTGCCATCATCTTTCGCGCAACACGCCCATAAATTCGAGAATTTATAGCGTTTCCTGTGCAGACGTTCGTGGTCGTAGGTCTCTGCCTTAGTTCATGCCATGCAGGTATTATTTTTGTTGCGTTCTGCGCGTATGCTTTCCAGAATGCCATTTTTCACGGTGAAGGATAGAATTGAACAAAATGTTCTTCGGAGTTTTCCCCGAGACTGGACGAATAACGCAGATCCTTCGAAGTCTTGATTTTGAATTTACATGCAAACGAAGTATCGAATTTCCAGATATATTATTTCGACTGAACGTCCAAAGGAGACATCGTTAATAACATAATCATTCAGTGGCGTAACCAGGGTTCCTGAGTGGGGGCGGGGGGGGTGACATCGACATTTTCCAAAGAAAAAGGTCATAATTTAGTCCTTCACACATTAACTTATTCTCTTCGATCTTGCTGCCTACCCGCCAGGGATACTTTTACACCCCAACATCCCCACCAGTTTGAGACCGACACCCCCAACACCACCCCCTCTAATCTCAGCTATGGGATGAACTTTCTTGGCTTGTCAGACTTCTTTTGGCAGGGGACCCCAGAACTTACGAACACCCCACCCCCACCCCGAAATTAAATAATCCTATAAATAACCCTGCCATCCGCCCTCTTCCTCCGTGGCCACGCCAATGTATTTGTGTTTCAGTACAAAATGACATTTTCTTATAAATGCCAAATACCCTGGACGGAACAAAACAGTTTCTTTTTCTGCACGTCGGTAGGTAAGTAAGTAAGTAAGTATGTAGGCGGGCGATCTATCTGGGTTTCGGTTCCGTCCGTCGTTGCGAATTGAATGTTGCCGCTGCGGAAAGGGAGATTCGAACGGCGGCGACGGAGTGCAGCACTTCGCTTCGATTGTCTCTCGCTGCACTTCGCTTTGTTGGCACTTCGCTCCTCTCTGCACTGCGCCGGCCGCCGCCGCCGCCGCCGCCGCAGCAGCACTCGAGTGCAGTGCGCGCATGCGCGCGGCGAATGTCGTCCGCGCATTCGATGCCGCCGCACGCCTCTCGATGACGTCACCCGACGCCGAATGTGCAGACTGAACGACGGATGAACGAATGAACGAGTGGATGAGTGGATGAGTGAACGGACTAGTGGAATAACTGACTAACTAGCCAACTTTCTTACATAATTACCTACTTACTTGCTTACTTACTCACCAACTAACACTTACCTACTACTGTACCTAATTTACATACTTACTGACTAACTATCTTGCTTACTTACTTACTAACTTGCTAACCCACTATTTAACTAACGAACGATGAATGGATGGATGAATGAATGAATGGATGGATGGATGAATGGATGGATGGATGGATGGATGGATGAAGTGCATTTGATATTGAACCTAAGCAATGATTGCCGGAGACAAAGGAGAGAGTAGAGATTAAACACGATATGAACCCTTTCGAGATCCATCTCTCTCCCTCTCCCTCTCCCTCTCCGTTTCTCTCCCTTTCTACGCTGTTTCTCTGCCATTCGGACATTACTTTCATTCGCCCCCACCCTCACCCCGCCCCCGGGCACCAGCGTCTGGCGACGGGACCCTGAACGAAGGAAGAGGACCCCAAAAATCGGGGGCCCTGGGCGGCCGAGGGCGATTACGATCGCATATGCGATGATTTGGACGATTGCTTCTGTGATTCGAATGACCAGAAGGAGGAAGGGAGGGAAGGGGAGGGGAGGGGGAGGGGAAGAGAATGGGAAAAGGGAGGAAGGGGAGAGGGATGAATATCAAATTGGAGGAAACCGGAAAGAACCGGAAACAAGAAAATTGTAGATGCACGAAACAAAAGAACGTTTACGATTTTTGTCTCTCTCTGTCTCTGTCTGTCTGTCTGTCTCTCTCTCTCTTCCATGTCACTTCTCATCACCCTAACTGTCGCACGCATATCAACTGTATTACACGATCGTTTCAAGACTTCTAAATAACAGTACCACGATCGATGGCGGGCCCCCGAGCCTAATGCGGATCTTTCGCTGCGAATTTCGGATTAGCGGTTGGATTGGATGCACGTGCATGGATTCCGGAATCCGTCACGAAGACGAATCAATGATTTTTTCCGGTCTTCTTTGCTTTGCCGTCAATGTTAAGACACGGAAAACTGGTCACGTTTTTCCAACAACAAAAAAAAAACGCAAGGGACTTGTTATGTGGATTGGCGTAGTTGTCGTAAAACGCACCCAAATTAGGGATCAAACGTCACGCAACTGATGGGTGCGTTTTTTCAGCGTAACATGCATCACTGAATGACTATCTTGTGCGTCAAATAGCACAACTTTCACAGCGCGTTAGATTCACTACAGTACTCACTCAGCCAGTACAGTACTGCTCAAAAAATTGTGAACACACGTGGATTTCGAAGCAAAACATATTTTTTCTACTGTATTTTTTTTCATTAATGATGCTATTCTACGATTGATGTACAGAAGGCTATAGATATGAAAAAATAGTTGACCATTTTTCGTGGCATTTCGACCGCTCTAGAATACAATTGAGACCGAATATACTGATTATTCTAGTACGGTTTGATGCAATGAAGATGGGGACACAAGAAAATGTGGATAAAATTCGTTTCAACAGTCTTCTGAATTTTGCATATCTACAGTACTGCTCAAAAAAATTGTGAACACACGTGGATTTCGAAGCAAAACTTGAAGTTTAAGGCTTGTTAAAACATTGCAATCACAACCAAGAACACCAATACTGTATTTTACATTAATGATACTATTCTACGATTGATGCACAGAAGGCTATAGATAAGCATAATCTTATTAACACAATTTATGCAGCGCCCTTATAATAATCATACTAAGACCAACGTTAGTTCTTATGCGTTTTCGGTTTTTATTATAAAGAGATTTCTTCGTGTTTCGGTTTTTCAATCGACCAAATAAGAAAGAAATCATTTGGACAAATCTTGTTCGGTCGATTATACAGTATATCCAGCACCATTGTAACAGTGCTATAGCACTTTGGACGTCTGGTGTTAGCACGACACGTGACGCAAATCTATACGCTAAGACCGCAAGCAAGCGCCGACCTCCCTCTCTACTGGGCAAAGCAAAATCCGATAATTGAAGAAAAAAAACATACTTCGCCAAATTGTTTCACTTAGGAGCGTAGGAATAATTCAATCGAAGAAAACATTTCAAATACACACACACACACACACACACACACACAAGATAGGAAGAGTTAATTATGCCATCGACTGCTGTTATGTTCGCGACCAGTTTTATCACCTTTAGGCCTACCATTTGAAGAGGAAAACGGCAGGGTACGATTAATATCTTCCACGCCATATTGGTATGCATGTCGACCGGAGAGGGAGGGGTAGGTGGAGAGACAGAGAGGCAGAGAGGCAGAGAAAGAGAGAGAGACACACACACAGGGACAGAGACAGAGAAAGAGAGATGGACACACCGACAAACAGCGAAACAGGCAAGCAGAACAAAGACAGATAGAAAGACACAGACAGACAGACACACTGCCAGCCAGCCAGGCAAACAGACAGAGAGAGAAAGACAGACAGACAAACATAGAGACAGAGGGATAGAGACAAACGCATTCAGTTAACCTCAATCACAGTTTATGGTTGATATTGTGATGAAGGTACAGGACGTTACAGTGATCGAATCCGGGGGCCGCAAAAAGTGTCAAAAGGACACAAAGCATTGGACAGATTTCGGGACAAATGCAGAGACTGGTTCCCAGGCAAAAAATAGCAGACGCTGGTTCCAGACCGGGTACCGCAGCTGTTAGGACAAATGCGCAGCTGTTAGGACAAATGCTTTTACAGCAGCAGACGTTTTAATCAAAGGGGTAGGAGGAGATAAGGGTAGTGGTGGGGTGGGGTTTGGGGTTTGGGGTTAGGGGCTTAGGGGTGGAGGGTGGTAAAATCCAGAGTTTGTGACCGAATCCTTGAAAGTGAAGACAGTTTGGAATGAAAGAGAGAAGAAGAAGGAGAGGGAAGCGGAAGTCCCTGCGGGTGCATAGATACGAATTACGCATCGAATGTAATAGAATTACATGTCAGTGTAAACGAGTTACAGACGAATGAAGATCACGAACGAAAACCCGAGAGGAACAGGACAAACACAGCGACGCAAAGAGACAAGCAGAAGAAACAGAGGCAGACAGGCAGACAGAGAGGGCAATGCGTGCGGCAAAAGGACCAGACTAACTCAACTAAATACCACTACTATTATATAGACCTACAGATATTTCTCTCCCCTTCTCTCCCCACGGGGTGGAACCCATGGCACCCCAACGGCGGTGAGAGGGTTAACAATTAAATTTAAGATTTAAGCAGAAAAATTCATGACGCGAACCCCGAACTGGCAACGTCTTTGAGAACAAATTAAAATTTAATGATAATTGGAAATATCGACTCTCAACGAACAGTAGTTGATAGCCTGTCCTCGTGAAACCAGTACATTATCACCTTCTATATTTTGTCCCATGACGTTCCTGTTTGGCCACAGGGGCGTAGCGACAGCGACGGGGGTGTATATCGGTATATATATACCCGTCAAAATCAGGCTACCTTAAAATTTTTAATGTGCTTTGTAGGATTTTCAAAAGTTTTAAAGATTTAAACTCCCGCCAAATCACATTATACCCCCTCCCTCCACAAATCAAATGCCTGGCTACGCCCCTGTTTGGCCCGTCCGCCTTCGAATGAAGCCTCCGCCGATCAGACTGAGACTGCCCTCTTCATCGTCACCAGCCTCTAATTCCTATTGTATGTTCTACGACAGCGGTCGCTGTTATAGACGTTAATATAATGGCGCTATAGATTCGATCGAATGATTAGTTGATAAAAAGTAAGGATACAGTATTACGCAATAGTTGCTTTTGTGTGAAAACTTTGTAATAATTATTGGAAAATTTTTATGATGGAGAGTGGATCTTTGGAAGACTGTGTACAGTACAGTGTGCGGTTTGCAATGGTTGAGAAGTGTCGTATTTGGAGCGCTGTAGAATAAAATTGAGACGAACAGTATTGACAATCTTTGCACCACTTTACGCAATGATGATGGAACATCAAGAAAATCTTATTCTAATTCGAGTGTTTCATCACTCCGCTGAAAGTTTTGCATGTCTACGCAGCTACTGTAACAATAGTCCTTCCATTGGTTAATTAAAGTCATACGGAGAATCAATTTTATAATATCTTTGTCGTCTATAAAACCTGCGATACAAAGAAACAGTTACCTTAAGACGCGGATCATCTCGCGATCGGCTTTGTGGGCCATTTCACTCGATGCTCGCCGCAGAAATCGCTTTTGTTGATGTGCCTCGTTCTCGTGCCCTGGCAGTGGCACTAGGTTGCTTCCAAATCTTAACGGGCAAAAAATGTCGTCAAGGGTTGCTTGGCAACACCGGTTTTGCGCAAAGGGGGCCCGGCCCCTTGCACCTCGTTGTTAGCTACGCCAGCGCTATTAAGTCATCATTGTCCTTCTCTTGTACTGTCGATGGGCAGGGGGGCTTGTACTATGTTTAACAAGCGGTCTATAAGCTAGCAGCAGGTGGCGCGAATCAGGCATAGAGATCATGACTAACACATCCGACGATGCGCGATATCTATGGATTTATAAATCTTTCGCAGTACTGATCGTTTGCCACAAAGAGATAGATACTTGATAGGCCGAAGTCATATATGACATATTGCCCCAGGGCTTTTAGTTGAACGCTCGCCCGGCAGATGGCTTCGAAGAAAAGGGACTGAAAGGGACAATAAACCGTACCAAAGGTACCCCTTGTGCCCCTGGTACGGGGGGTACGATGACTGTCAAAGATGAATAGGTTAATTTTCGCAGTATGAGTCCTTTTATGCGTTGGCAACAAGTTTAATTGTAAGAAATAGACGGCAGTCTATAAATCTTGTCTTATTTTGATTTTTGCAACTATCCCTCTCCTCTCCCCTCCCCCAACTAAAGCTTTCAATCCAATTTCCGTTCTACCATTAGACCTATCATAATCTTCGTCCTCTGAAATCCTATCTGACTAGAATCCAAATCCTGTTGGGATATATACATAAATCACGAACATCCTAATCTATTCACCCCCCCCCCCAACACCGCAACAATCATCTGATATCCGATCTGACTGGCCGCCAAATCTTACATTCGTCAAATCACGCATTTACCTTTGACGCGATTAACTTAACCGCAAATCTTTACTTTTGAATGAAGATTGCACTTAATTAAAGTACTGCATCAGAGTATCCGAGTATTCGTTAGGGCCTACACCACGATGTTCTCATTAACCCCTTAACTGGGGATCCCTGATATATCCGTCCATTTTACATTGAGTTACAGTTAAATACACGGTTAAGGGGTTAATACGACGGAATTTATAACAAGTACCAATATTACCGTACCACGATATTCAAACGAACCTTCGTCGACACCGCCAATGACATAACCTACACAGATGGTCATCCTGTAGATTGTAAAAGAACGACCACGAAGCTAGTGAGCATTCCAAGTTAGGACAGTCAACTTTTTTAACGTAGACAAAGTCAAACACAAGCACACATACAAGCACAAGGACAACCCTCTCCAGGGGCGTAGCGACGGGCGGTATATCGGTATATATAGTATATATAACCCCCAAAATCAGTCTACCTTAAAGTTTTTTGTGTGATTTATATGTGGTTATAATGTAGTTTATATGGTTTATAGTTAAGGTGCATACCCCAAAAAATATTTAGGCCTACCCTCCCAAATCAAATTCCTGGCTACGCCCTGTCCACCTCCCACGCACGTAGGCGCACTGCTGAGGATTGCACTTTTTCTCACTCGTCATAATTGCCAGAATACCAGTCACGATATAAGTGAACGTATCAACACGAACCTAGCGCAGTAATTAAGCGGGCGCCGGGCGGGGGGGCAGGGGGCGGGGGAGGGATTACCATCATGCGTGCCAAGCAGTACAGCCGGGTGTTTGCTGTTTGCTTGGGCAGTCGATCGACAAAAACTGGCCAAAAAATAGTTCGATATTTTGCGAGAACGAACCTGTTTGAAATGGTCGCCTTGCACCCAACGAACCTTGTTTGCCTCGTTGCATTGACGTTCCAGACAAATTCCAGCCGATAACTTTACATCAGTTACGTTACGTTACGCTTTACGCTAACTGCCGGTAAATTTTGCTTGTGTTTTACGGTCTGTAAATTACAGTAATTCAGTCCGTAGCCGAATTTCGCTCACGCTTTAAATAAGTTAGATAGATGACGTTGAAAAGGTAACTAAACGAGAGATAATTATAATTTGAAATCCATATGTCGAAATTTACAGTGTAATATCAAAAAATCTGCGCAGCTACGTTAATTGTATTAGACTAAATCATTTCTAGATGGACAGGAGGCTCGGCCCTCATACCTACCCCCCCCCGAAAAATAGGTTGACAAGCAAAAAAAGTAAGCTCGGAAGTCCGGTGGGGGGTGCATCCCCACTCATCACCCACGTGGAACAGCCACTGTTCTGTCACCTTTCAGTCTTACGCTGCACTAAATTTATGGCAAATCCAGTTATCTTGCACACGTATACGACTTACCAAATGAGGAGCGCATAGCCGCCTATAGCTTATTATTCCACGTATGGTCACGGCAGCCGACGTCGAAGGTGTCTGATTTAGGGTCCAACCTGGTTAAGGTATATACACGTTCTGCAATTTTGGCTCATCGCTACCACGCTGGAAGTCTGCGTGGAGTTACGAGTGCAGTTACGTTATTACCAGTGGCACTCTTGCGATAAATCAGTGCGAGGCGTCATAATAGACCGGGAGGTTTTTCTTCAATTTTCAATTTCGAGCTCGCGCCGAACTTTTCCAGGACAATAAATTCGCCAATTTCCGCGTCTCACAAAAAAAGGAAACTCGTTTGAACATTTATCAAGGTTCGCTAGTCTATCAAAGAATCGAGTCTTGCAAGTTACACAGTTGCTAGACCCTACGCACAGGCGACAGCGTCAGCATTCTTTGAATATTGTGCGTTTGGAAGTGTATTGGTGCAGTATAGACCAGCCTCGCTTTAATACTCGATAATTTGCGAAATTTAGAAATTGAACTATTGGTCCAAACTGTAAAATTGGGGTCTGAAAGGGTCAAGATAGCTTAACCCTAATAAATGATTGTGGGAGCCAATAAGAATGCAAAATCCTGTCACGTTCTCCCTGCATATAAAGAACGTCTTATCAAATATAGACACTTAGAACACACATTACAGACGTCCAATTCGTAAGGTATTTGTTTAACACTGTCAAATGTTATCTCCTAATTAGCACGGAACTTAATTAATCGAATATCAGATGCAATATTTTTATTCAACAAATTCCCGATCCCAAGCTTTCGTATAATAATATTTCAGTAGACAATCTGACGCTATATTTGATCACAGGAACTTAATGATCCTAATCTATCAAAGAATGAAATCGTAATAATAACAAAATACAACAACTACTACTACTACCTATTATTATTATATTATTATTATTATTATTATTATTATTATTATTACTAGTAGTAGTAGAAATAGTAGTAGTAGTAGTAGTAGTAGTAGTAGTAGTAGTAGTAGTAATAGTAGTAGTAGTAGTTGTTGTTGTTGTTTTAATAGTAGTAGTAGTAATGCTAGAAGATTTCGTAGTAGTAGTGATCCATGCTTGGGGCGCAGTGCTCCTTTTTTAAAGAGCAGTGCGCCTTTTTTTCTTAACAGTGCTCCATGCTGCCCTACACGACTTTCAACCTGAATTATTATTACTACTACTACTACTACTACTACTACTACTACTACTACTACTACTACTACTACTAATAATAATAATAATAATAATAATAATAATAATAATAATAATAATAATAATAATAATACTATTATTATTATTATTACTGCTAATGCTACAGCAGCTACTACTACTACTACTACTAATGATGATGATAGTAAGCGTACCTCATTAGTCCACTGTTTGAGACTTGTGTTTCTACGACCTGTGTAGAGATTTTTCTACTCAGCCGCGCCACAACCGTTTACCTCTCTACTAATCTACAGCAGCAGCAGCAGCAGCAGCAGCAGCAGCAGCAGCAGCAGCAGCAGCAGCAGCAGCAGCAGCAGCAGCAGCAGCAGCAGCAGCAGTTCTTCGACCGATTGGAGGTGAATTAGCAGAGGACGGTTTAAGCGCAAACGAGTGGTCGCCGCCGCCGCCGCCGTCGCCGTCGTAGTCGTTGTGATTCCGCTAAACTCCGGGCTTTGGAACCGTTCCGTTCTCCGGGGGGGGAGGGGAAGGAAGGATGGGGAAGACGCGGCGCTCGAGTCCCGGCCGGGGCCGGGGCCGGCGATGGACGGAACGGGAAGAACGGGCAGTCGGCGGTAGGTCGGATGGACTTCTTTGTTGCGGGAGTGGAGGATGGGGTGGGGTTTTGGAGGTGGGGTGGGAATTGGGGAAGGAATGAGCGCTTTGTCATAATTCTTCTTCGACGTAGTACGCCGCTAGTATAGTTTCAGTCAATGGATGGATGGATGGATGGATGGATGGATGGATTCTTTTTGGGTTGTCGTTGTTGGGATGGGATGGGGGTGAGGGGTTGGGTGGGGCTGGAGTGGGGTGGGGGATGGACAAGGCCATTACGGGTTTTTCTCCATCTGTTCGGCTCAATCAGCAGCGTACCATAAAGTCCGAATGGTACGGCGAGATAGACGCACAAAGAGACAGAGACAGGCAGATGTGCAGACAGACAGAGACAGACAGAGAGTGGAAGTGAAAGAGAGAGAGAGAGAGAGAGAGAGAGAGAGAGAGATACACACACATACGGAAGTTCCTGGTTGTAAATATCTTTGAAGTCCGGTCTCGACAAACAGCTGTTGGTCAAATATGCTGACGTTTTCAAATCGACGCTGGCCATCTAGCGACTAACGCAGTACTACTGAACTAGATCGACTCCAGCGCCGGTCGTCTGTGTTGTTGTTGTTGTTGTTGTTGTTGTTATTAGGAGCGGCGTCTTCATTTGCTCGACGCGAGCGGCGCACACATCTGGCCACTTTCCACAAGCGCCGCTGTGTGTCGTCGGGTTTGATTGGAGGTCACGTGTTTCCGGTCGCCGTGAATTAGTCGCTCGCCAGGTGGCCGGAAGTGAGCGGCCTTTGACGTCACTCTCCCTTGAAAGGAAGATTTCTGTGCGATAAATGCCTAGATTAGCGCAAATCCTATATACAGTATATATATATATATATCGCAAACCCTATATATACAGTATATATACAGTATATTTGCATACATACAGTATATATATATATATGTGTATATACGTCACGCTTTTTTGACAGTTTTACCCCACACCATCCTCACCCCATCCGTCTCACCCTTATCACAACCTGTCACGAATCTCGGACCCCCTTACAGCGTCGTCCATAAATTACAATACGTCACGCAGGTTTTCTATTTAAAACTTCCTTCGAGTTTCTCGTTCAACTTCCAGCAGCGAAACATAGAGACCTTCAACTTCCGGCAATGATGACGAATCTGATTGAGACCTAAAATTACGTGTACATAATTATATGATGACTATACGCTAGAGACATCTGCTGTTAGAATACATCCATCAGAAAAGAAGGTATATCGTATATTTCTGAAGGTATCGCCGTATATTTCAGGTTTATGTGTACGGTAAGTGTGACGTCACAGTAATCTTTACCTCTTCCCCTCTCGTAGACTGCCACGCCTTCATAGACCCCTCCTGTCTCGTACGAGTGTTCCATGTGGGGGGATTGTAGGCCTAAAGCGCTCTATAGCCACGCTATATAGCGCTATATAAATCATCAAGCAGAATGAAATAAAATCTAGCGTGACGTATTTTATGGACGGCCCCTCGGCCGGCCGCCACAAGGAGCTAATGAGTATTTTGAGACAGATAGATTGTCACTTTGCTTTTATTTTTGCCGAAGTGGTACTGTACTAAAATCTCTGCAATAATTATTGTAACTCCACGCATCAGCCGTTTAGAGCTGAAAATTAATTTCAATGCGAGACAGGCGGTTCTGCATGCTGCTTTCTTGTCTTCCTATCCGGTATCGTTTACCTTCCAGCCGCTTTCCCGCTCGTTTAAAACGCATCGGGTGCGGGTCGTTCTCAGCTTCTCTTTGATTCACGGTCTTTGTTTGTGGAAGCGAATGGAATGGCAGTGCAAGAATGATCGATATACCAGTATATATATATGCATATATATATATATATGCATATATTTATATATAGAGAGAGTCAGCGAGACAGACAGACCAGTAGACAGACATACAAAGAGACAGACAGAGACAAATAAATTAACGGTATATACTGTACTATATATATATATATATATATATATATATATATATATATATATATATATATAGTATGTTCGCGTACAGTTTATTCGGTAAACTATTAATTATATAAGAAGAGTACACTATAGTAAACGATCTAAGTGTCTGCGTATCTGTTTTTGAGAGTGTGTGTGTGTGTGCGCGTGTGTGTGTATGTTATTCTGTTTACGTATTGTTAAGATTAAAAGCCTTGTGTTTATATAATTATGACGACATTGCGTACAGATCTGAGCAGTGTTTATCGTACGCCATCCAGCGCCCCAGCGCCGTCCAATCCGACCAGTCGCGTGATCCGCACAGTCGGATGGCGTAAACTGCCAAGTGATGCGGTGCGCAAATCGACCTCCATGCACCAGCGCCATCACCGCTGCGACTATAGCCTCTGACTTACACTGTGTGCCAAAAACATCACACATCTGATTTGCAGACTATACTATGAAATAAGCAGCTTAAAATGAACAACAACAACAACTATAATAACAATAATAATAATATTATTATTATTTATTATTATTATTATAACTATTATTATTATTTTAATTATTATTATTATTATTATTATAACTATTATTATTATTTTAATTTGTTGTAGTAGTAGTAGTAGTAGTAGTAGTAGTAGTAGTAGTAGTAGTAGTAGTAGTAGTAGTAGTAGTAGTAGTAGTAGTAGTAGTAGTAGTAGTAGTAGTAGTAGTAGTAGTAGTAAGTAGTAGTAACTGTGCACTTTTATAGCACCATTTCTAATACTCTGGAGATATCAATCGATGATACTTGAAATCCATCCGCAAAAGACCGGAGGATCATTCCAGAGATCAGTCAGTGAGAAGGCGAGGTTCCGGAGCTGTGGAGGATATGCTAATTTAACCCATTAACCGTGTATTTAACTGTAACTCAATGTAAAATGGATAGATATATCTGGAATTCCCAGTTAAGGGGTTAAAGAGATGGGTTTTTAGTCTAGATGGGAAAATACTCAATTCTTTGGAAGACCTGACAGCCGAGGGAAGTGAGTTTCATGACGTTCAAAACCCCCACAAAATCGCGTCCAAAAGTTAAAAATGCATAGAAACTCTTTTAAAATAGTTTGTTTTCCGCAGCCAAGAGAGCGGTGGGGGGGGTTAACCCCAAACCCACCGCCTTGGCCACGCCACTGGCTGCGCCCTGACGTAAATTGAGCATCTGGCAAATTTATCTACAGTAAAGTAGAAATTTATGATCTTAGTCAATCCACCATCTAGCGCTAGCCTGTTACAATGATTCCCCCCCGAAATAGACCAATAGGGCAACAACAATTTGCCCAAATGTTCTTCATCGAGCGAAATCCTCTTACCGAAGATCACAGCACACCTTTTTTTCCCCACTTCCGACTAAATATTTATTCTATCTCGCACGCCAGCGCCGCCTGTTGACCAAATACTTTACTCCGACGCCTCCTAGCGGCGACAAATTAATTAAACGAAGTCCGACACCGCAAGGAGACATCGCCGACCGATCGCCTTCGATCACCTGCATGTCACGTGATCATTTCTCGAGCGCTTCTTCCGGTCACGTGATCATCATCCGCCTATCCATTCTTATGAATTTACCTTGCGCCTTTATACATAGGCCTATCTGTTTGTTCCTTATGAAGGCTGCATCTGTGTATAGTCTGTCTGTCTGTCTGTCTGTCTGCCTGAATGTCTGTGGTGTGTCTGCATGTCTGTCTGTCTGCCTGTATGTATGCCTGTCTGGCTGTATGTCTGCTCTGTCTGATTTTCTGTTCGTCTGCCTTACTAACGACACTGAAACTAAAATTAATAAGGAAGACTTTCATTAAAGATTTTAAAGAAACAAATTACAATTTGAAATATTAATTGTATGATTTAAAACATGCTTTCGTTGCATACTTCATGTTTAGATTATTTTTCAAGAACAGTTTTAATTCATCGAAATTCTATGTGTGTTTTTTTACAAAGACTACAATCGACGCAACCGAATGTTGCCGCTGCTTTTCGCATATCAAGTGGCGCCCCTGGCGATCGACTGCCGAAGAGCATCTCAAATTCCTGGGTCAAGCAAAGCCACCTGGAAAGCTCCCACGCTAGATCCCACCCCATCGATCCAACATGGCGGCTGGGTACACCCCCACCCCCACCCTCACCCCGCCCCGTCCACCCGCAGTGACATTAAGTGAGACGTGGCCGCCCAAATGGCCGCCTAGTAAACAGACCCCAATCGTAGGGTCAGATGAGGCCCCCTCCCGGGGGGGGGGCTGGGTTACGTGGTCCCCTAACTCTTAATATAGGAATCTAGCACTTCAAGAGAATGTTTAATTTTTAAAAAATCATGTACGCCTACCTACATGATTTTGTGGCCCATTTTTAGAGGTCCGGGCCAAGTAACCCCCCCCCTCTGATAGGGAGAGGAGTTATTAATTATTAGTTAAGCTAGTATTACCCTTTGATGTCATTGAATTCATTGTTCGTATTGTTATTGTGATGTCATTGAGAAATAAATGATTCTTCTTCTTCTTCTTTAAAGCATTGTGCGAAGCTATAGCATAATAGCCTACACCCTGCGCCAAAAAAACCGGGCTTTCTGTAATAATTGTGATACTAATACTAGAAGCTTCAAAAGTCATCCTGCCACAGCGCATAAGAAATTTAGATAGATCATTGTGATGGTTAATTAGCAACGAGAAACATATCACATCGAGCTTGTATCTGGTTAAATTCACCTCGGATTTCAGAAGATTGTCGGTCAGTGCGGTCCAGTTTCGTCTGTTCCAACCATGGAAACTTCTATACTGTGGGTACGACGAAGCCTAGAATGTTGGGTTGAATTTTTGGATTTGACAATGGCGGGATGGGGGTAACGCTTCGAATCAAGGAACGACCATCGATTGATGTCAAGTACATTACTAAACCGGCGCTATAGAAGTTCAATGATGACGACGATGACGATTTGTTGTAACTATTGAAAGAGAAAGACAGAGAGAGAGAGAGAGAGAGACAGACAGACAGACAGACAGAGACAGAGACAAAGACAGAGACAAAGACAGACAGACAGACGGGCAGACAGACATACATATTTATTCTTGTGTTTAAAGCAGTTAAGTGGCATTCAGTTAACCGTCCATAAGGCGCCCCCACGTAACTTATAAACAGTGTTTATTCTAGGCATGTTTGGGTGGAGTGGGGGAATTCCCCCTCCACTAAAGTTTCAAAATTCCCTCCAAATTTGTATATGTTGGTTTGTGGGATGGAAATTTCAACCCCAAAAGCGTGGAGAGACAAATCTTGTCCCCCCCCCAAACACTTCAAACTCCCCCCCCCCAATGTCAAGGTGGCTAGAATAAACACTGCTTAAAAGCCACCAGTCGTAGTAAAGTTGTTTTGTTGAGGAGCGCGAAAATAAGAAGAAATTTTGGAAGAGACAGTTTTCACTATACGTTGCGCCCCGAGCGATTCCACGAAGAAACACTTTTAGAATATATTTCTAGCAGAGGGGGTCAGCCCCTCTCGCCCAAGCCTTCATTTTACCAATAATTGGGCAATAGGACAGGAATTTTCTCGTCCAGCGACGGGTGGGCTCCCAAGCCAGAGGGTCTGACCATCCCCCACCTAATGAGAAAATCACACAGTGGTAAAATAGTAAGGAATTCATATATTTAGCTAAAGTACTCTCCGAGACTTCAAAAGAGAATGTAATATTTAATGAAAATGGAAAGCGGATTGATTTCTTGTTATAACGATCAGAATATCTGCTCATAGCACGTACTGCAACACTACGCAACATTACTATATGTAATGTAATGCAATATAGCATTTATATAGCGCCTCCCGTATTTCCATCTTAGACCTTCGTCGGAATCAGAGTAGCATTCGAGAGTAAGAACAGTGGGGGTGAGGGGGTAGGGAAAGAATCTGGGCAGTTGGGGAGGGGGAATTTTAATTGTCTCATTATGCTAAATATTTTTCTAAATGTGTTAGTTAACTAGGTTAACGACGACAATATGAAACTTCCCCATTGCTATGTATACAGTGGGCCAGTGGGGCGGGGGGGTGGGGAGTGGGGGGGGGGGGGAAATAACCAGGAACTTTCCCGTGTTGGTTCTTCCTCTAGCCGATAGACGACCTCTGTTCCGGAGTCCTGAGTCCCGGTGGGTACTTTTCCACCTGGAGCAGGCCCTCCGCGTCGCCGAACACCTGTGATGACGTAACGACCCTGTCGCAGTTGGATTTGGCGCCGCCGCTCGTTTCCACGGCAACGGTCTCCATGGCGACCGTTGCTGCTGCTGCTGCTCCAGATCCTCCGCCTCCGTTGTGATTGGCGGCGGGCAGTCGGGTCAGGCGGTGGAGGTCACAGAAGGTGGCGTTCGGGTTGACCTTGTGACCTTGAGATGTACGGTTTTCCAGTCGGTGTCTCCGACAGCCACTACCGCCGCCGCCGCCGCCGCCGCCGCGCCGCCGCCGCCGCCGCCGCCGCCGCCGCCGCCGCTACCTGCCAGGTAGACGTTTTCGAGGCCCAGGTGAGCGACGGTGTCGATGTCGGTGAGAAGAGCTGGAAAACGACGATTAACGACGGATACCTCTTCTCCGTATGACGTCAGAACTTTGGCGGGGTCATTCTGACGACACCTGGCGAGCGACACGTAAACGAATTAGCAACTCTGAAACTCAGCTTTCGAATGTCATCGAAATTTTTCAACAGTTCACGAATTCTCTCTATCTCTTCCTTTTTCTCTCTCTCTCTCTCTCTCTCTCTCTCTCTCTCTCTCTCTCTGAGTTCACAAATTCCTTTCTTCCGAATCGAGTATACACTTATAATATGCCAACAATTGAAACAATTGTGCTATTATAAAAACGACGTGATTTGACGAATCTGATAGAAAATCAGCATAGGCGCGCGTTCTGGGTGGTACCCCCAGATCCCCATGCTAGCCTACCGAAATATTAAACTCTAAATCCGCCTGTGAAAATCAGTATTGCAAGGTGCTATTGATAAGTATCAACCCTGACCATAGATATTACAGTGAAGCTGCTCCTACCAATGTTTAAAACAACAAATGCCGATTAACGCTGCAAAGGCGATCAAGATTCCAAGCATTAGACCGAGTCCAAGGGCAAGGAGCAAACCTATAGAAACAGTCAAATCAGCATTCATGAATTCACTCAAAAAGAAATAAGCGAAAGTTAGTAAGTAGAATCTCGTGAATTTATATGGCGCTTTCATCGGATGTAGTACCAGCGCAATAGCTATACTTATTCTATTGGCGTTTAAAATAGATTATTGAGTCGCGGGGTGGCCATACGTTTTAATTTTAAAGGCGCTACATTAATTAAGCGCATTTGTGATTGGTTGAGTTTTATTGTTCGCCTGGGTTCAGTCACTTCAAAATCTATTTCAGTTCGGTTCTCTTTAACCCCTTAACTGGGGATCCCGGATATATCCGTCCATTTTACATTGAGTTACAGTTAAATACACGGTTAAGGGGTTAATGGTTTAATTCTCTAAATTCTAAAATAACATCGCACAAAGTTTTTGTCCAAGAAAGAGTTCTCGGGGGAGGTGGGGGTGAGGGTGAGGGGTGAAGTGGAGGGGCGGTGATGGAGGGTCAAATCGTTGAAGACGACGTCAGAGTGATCTAACCTGTTGACTCATACCCGCAAAAGGATCTGAACATTTTGAGGTTGGAATACCTTACCCCCCCCCGCTATTTTACCACCCCCGCTATTTTCTCAAAGCGTGTAATTGCACATCGTCTAAAATTTATATTCCACAATAATTTACTAATTGCTGTTACATTGCGTTATATTATATATGATATTAAAACGATGAGAAATATTGAAAACTTATTATTATTATTATTATTATTATTATTATTATTATTTATTATTATTATTATTATTATTATTATTATTATTATTATTATTATTTATTATTATTATTATTATTATTAGATTTATTGATAACTGGTCCGATAACTGGACTGCGTGGATAGATACATTGTTAGTATCAGTTTATTTTAGTGAACCTTGTGTTAGAAACCCAACGGACAAAGCTCCGATTCCTCGTCTCTGAATTCCGTTAATCGTCGGCAAATCTAGTCAACAACAACAACAACGACGACATCATCATCATCATCATCATCATCATCATCATCATCATCATTGTCGTTGCAGAAACGATCAGTTGAACCATTTTCTAAATGAGTAGAGCCATCATTAAACCGATTTCGAATCACATCAATACGGTCGGTAGCCTATGTGCAGGGCTTAGTGCGCAGCCTTGGACTGATGTCTAGAGTGCATTGATGTCGAAGCGCTATATAAATTGAAGATTTAAAGGATTTCTTCAGATTTTCTACGGGTGCGTTTGATTTCACAGGAGTAAAAAATTTCATAATCGACAAAACGAATCATTTGGATATCCGACTGACTGACTGACTGACTGACTGACTGACTGACTTACTTACCTCCTGGGCTGGTCGAACAGTTTCCAAAGCTCCCCATCCACCGGTTGCCATGGCACGTGACGTACCACGTTTCCAAGGTATCGTTGCATCTGATCATAAGGTCGTTTCCAAGGTCACCGATCGGTTGCACCCAAACGCCGCCGGACACGCTCAACAAAGGACAACCAATAACTGAAAGACAACAACGACAACAAAGAACACGAATGAATGAAGGAATGAATGAATGATTGAACGAAAAGACGAATGAACGAACAGCTTCAGTTCCAAGAAGTCATCATGTATATTACACACTACGTCCGGAAAAAAGGGAACGCCTAAACATATTGCAATGATTAACACGAACCTCTGCACCGTTCATTTGCTACGTCACTGAGTGTGTTGACAGCCTGACAACCAGGCAACTATTATTATTATTATTATTATTATTATTATTATTATTATTATTATTATTATTATTATTATTATTATTATTATTTTGACGCGCAGAGCATTTGGACGCGGTGAGCATTTGAACGCGGTGAGCATTTAGTGGTTTTCACACAGGCCTCCTTAAAATCATTATTATTATTATTATTATTATTATTATTATTATTATTATTATTATTATTATTATTATATGCTATCAATTGAAGATCATGTCTCATTTAATACATGCTAGAAATTAATTAAAATGAGGTTTTGGAATTTACCAAAAAATGATAAATGACTAACACTAGAGCTTTCGTCGTTATCAAAGGGTTCCTTTTTCTGGACACACTGTGTACTTCCGATATCTTATTATTGACGTTTGCAACGGTTACCTTTGAAGGAAAGCAGAAATCGTCTTCCTCCCTCCTCCTCCTCCTCCTCCTGCTCCTCTTCCTCCTCTTCGTTCAAGGCGACTTCGGGGGTGGTGGTGGTAGTAGTAGTATAGACGGTCACGTGATGTCCCATCGACTTGAACAGCACCCTCTCCCTCACCCGGTTGGCGCAGACGTCAAACTCCTCGACCCGTCCGACGTCCGGGTCCAGGACGACGACCCGCGGACAGACCCCGGACTCCGCCGGTCCGCCGGCGGACGACTGGTCGAGGAAGACCAGGGACAGCTGGACCCGCTGGCCCCGCCGGGATTCGATGACCCAGGGGCACGACCGGCGCCCCGCAGTCGCCGTCGTCCGGCCCCGGGGAAGGGCGCTGGCGCCGAGGAAGCCCGAGGAGGCGCTGATCACCAGCCGGCCCTCCAGCGGACAGCGCGTCAAACGAGAGTCGAGCACTAAACCGGCGAAAAGCAAGAGGACAGATTTAATTAAGCAGAAGAGAACGGCAAAAATTCGGGTGTTTTACGACTGAAATCAGGAATCTGCTTTAAACTTTCCGAAGATGGCGATAATTCGGGTGTTTTACAGAATCAAAAGAATATCCACTAAACAGTGGCGGCTCTAGGATTTAGCAAGTGGGGGGGGGCGTTGGGGTGGCAACTTGTAATCATTGGAGGGCCAACCATTTGTTGTTTAATGTATGTAGCATTAAGTATAGGGTCCCAAATGGGGGGCCACTGGAGAGGGCAGGCTCTCAGTAGGGGGCACGGGCCCCCCTGGCCCTCCCCGGTGGAGCCGCCACTGCCTCTAAACGTTCTTAATATTCGTCCGTTCATCGACATCAAAACTGAATTTCTCGCATAAAATCAAAGTTATTTCTCAAAATTACCCCAAAGTGCGGCTACACTAGCAGGGGCGGCGCTGAGGGGGTGGGTCCCGGGTCGGACCCACCAAGCCTCGGGCAGGGCACCCGAGCAAATCGTGCAAATCCGCAGAATTAATTTTTGTTTTTCTTGGGGGGAGGGGTAGTCTTAGCCGGGTCCTGGTTGTGTAGATTACATTAGACCCACCCAGCCAAAAAACCCAGCGCCGCCTCTGAGGTCGATCGAGGGAAGAACCTCGTATTAAACCCTTAACTGGGGATCCCGGATATATCCGTCCATTTTACATTGAGTTACAGTTAAATACACGGTTAATGGGTTAAGATACCTGGTTCATTATAGGCCTGCAACAGATCTTATAGACATCAAAAACAAGTTTTATAATTAATTCGCTCTGTGAGAGAAGCCTATTGAAGGCCTGTTGAATAGAAGGTATATAGGCCCTAAATATGTAAAAATCTAATCGATTTGAAGAAATTCTCCGACAAAATCCACATTTTCCTCTTGTTCCTTTTTCATTGCTTTAAACCTTGCAAGAATAATCAATAATATCATTATCAATTTCGATCTGCAGGGTTCGAAATAGAACACTCCCAGCCATTTCATACTAAACACTAACGCCATTGACTGTACGAGAATGAGGGACATCAAATAAATGAAAGACCTTTTGTTTTTCTTGGGGGAAGGGGTAGTCTTAACCGGGTCCAGGTTGTCTAGATTGCATTAGACCCATCCAGCCAAAAAAACCAGCGCCGCCTCTGTACACTAGTGATTCGTATTTTCAGCTAACAAGAAATTAGCATGCTATTGTTCATTCAACCGTAGGCGCAGACTTGGATGAAAAAGTTTGGGGACAACATATGGCCTACATATTGAGGTTTAATTAATTAAGGCAAAGGTCTCATAACTCAATTTATCTAATTGCATTTTAGAACAGACAACGAAAAGCAACCGGTGCAACAGGAGACAAAGACAACGATGCTACTGGTTGACTTAATCTCGAGAAGGAGAATTTCCTGTTTAACCACTTAACTGGGGATCCCGGATATATCCGTCCATTTTACATTGAGTTACAGTTAAATACACGGTTAAGGGGTTAAAAAGTCATATTCCGGAAGAAAACCTCACTACTATTTTCCTTCTCTATAGCAGGACTAGCGCTCTCGACAACAGCTTATTCCGCGGGGTTTTAATTTAAAAAAGCGAGTTTTTCAGATTCTTGTCATTCCTTCCCAGGAATTTTTCTGTCACGCGATGAGAAGCCCTGTCGTCACGACACGTAATGTCATCGTCACGCCTGGTCCAATTAACCGAGCCTCGTTCCTGAGTTCCAGTTCCTTAAATGCAATCTTTTCCTAAGACGGAAATTTTGATAGCGACCGTTATATAAGGTTGTCCGCTGTCCATATATATATATATATATATATATATATATATATATATATATATATACAAGATGGTATATATCCAACGCCGACTAGATGGTTAATTCCAACGCCGACCGCGGCGCGGCGCTTTAGAGGGGGATTTCTGATAGCAGACAGAATTATCACGATTAGACGGGACTGCGACACGCACTGAGTGTCACGCTCGGTGACAATTCTCTGGTGTCAGATTCCGGTGACACCGTGACAGGCGGAATTGGAACGAAAAGCAATTAATTTGCTGAGGTGACAACCATTAGACTATTTTCTCACGCCATATATATATATATATATATATATATATATATATATATATATATATATATATATATATATATATTCGCCATGTATACGGTAGGCCTATACTGCTTCCGCATTTTCAGTATGCAGACTTAATTCTGTGATTGCTTATTATCTTAGCAAATTCCCTCCCCAGCAAGATGTACTGCTATTTGGCCTAATTTTGTGTACTGCAGGAGTGGTTGAGGGGGAGGGCACAAAAATTATGAAATTTCAAAGAGCTGAGGGAATTGTTGAAATTTTGGGGACATACTTTGTACTTTTAAGTGTATATGTATGTACATATATACATACACACATACATACACACACACATATATATATGTATATATACATATATTCAGCTATATATATATATGTATATATACATATATTCAGCTATATATACATATATTCAGCTATATATATACATATATTCAGCTATATATATATACATATATTCAGCTATATATATATATATTCAGCTATATATATACATATATATATATATATATATATATATATATATATATATATATATATATATATATATATATATGAATGATGCATCGGTCTTATACCTAATTAAATAATTAAATTGAATTTTAGTTGATTTTGAGGGGGAAAACAAACTGTATAGCTCCCATAACTAAATAATCTCGGTATTAGCGCCTTCAGTTTTTCACGACATCGGTTCTTTATAACGATTGCATATAATATCTCTCTTCCAAGAATAATAATTTCAGCCCCGCGCGAGCGCACAGGTTCGAACCGGGGAAGCGACGGGTGGGCCGGCCCATGCCAGGGCGCCCGGGGCTCCAGGCCTGCTCCAGCTCCGCTCTCACCTGTCACGCACTCGTAGGCGGCCTCGAGGAACGAGGCGAAGTCTCGCTGACAGGGCTTCATGTCGACGAGACTTCGAACGGGCACGTCACACGACTTCCGGCCGGAGCAGACGGCGTCGAAATGCCCGATGACGTCATTGGAACAGCCGAGGTTGTAGTCGCCGCGTATGCAGCGTCCCAGGTGCATCCGACCGTAGAACGCTGACGTCATGAGTATGACGTCATCGTCCGCCTGGCACGAGGCGTTGAAATGCTCCGTCAGACAATACTCGTTATTATCTACAAGTAATGTAATAAAACGAAACTGTACATTGCTACATATCAACATTCACACATACACACACACATATATAATATATATATATATATATATATATATATATAATAGGTCTATATATATATAATATTATATATAATCTCATATATACAGGTTAGCGTTAAAAAAAACCGGACTAGTCACATACAGGTCTGCATCTAATAATATAGTCCGGTTTTTTGCGCCATCTTATATATATATATATATATATATATATACTATATTTACTTTGACTTATTTGCAAAAAGTGCCTTGCCGTGTTCTCCTACAAACGCCTGCGACAACAATAAAAGCAGAAAAATATCTTAATAGCGACAATGTCATCCAAGTCTTTCTAAGATATTGCATCTTTAATTAAATCTGCACCGGCACTGAATTATTTAGCGCCACACGAAATAACAACAATCAGCGAAACAAGGATACCTGGCCACCCACACAACCCCCTCCCCTCCCTCCCCCTCCCCTCCCCGAACCCCATCCACAAGCATAGCCTTTAAAAACTTTAAATACTGTTATCGTTTTGCAGAACTATTACTGATTGCAAAATGCGATTACGGGCAAAATAACAGACAGACAGAAACCATTAATCCATTGATGAATTATGGATTCCTTTCCGGCAAGAATGGCTTCGACATAAAACGACAAATATTCCGAATAATTATTGCCGACGGCTATCGCAAGATGGCGCCTGCGATAGGCGATAATACGAAAGCGCTTATGCCGACAAAGAAGACGGTTTTATTGTCTTAGAGCTTCAAGTCCAATATTGTAAAATATATATATACAAGATAAGTCCAACGAAAATAAGAAATGAGACGCATGCTGTATAGTCGCGACGATTAATGATAACGACAACTACAATAGATCGTGATGATGATGATAATGATGATGATGATGATGATGATGATGATGATGATGATGATGATGATGATGATGATGATGATGATGATGATGATGATGATGATGAAAAGTAACCTATATTTATCTTCACAAACTTCAATATGTATCCCAGAGGATTAGCGTTAACCAGTCGCTAAACGGTAGCATTTTTTATGAACACTGTGTAGGGTCTATTCCACGTTTAAAAATTCGGTAATCATTGTGAACCACCACCTTCTCAACCTCCAGCCCCCCACCCCCTTCCCAGCCCCAATAATTTAACCCTTTCCGCATTAATGACCCCATCTATAAGCAAATACGGTTTCCTCTTCGCCCCATACGCCTAATAGAACCGTTCTTACAAATACGGGGAACTACTTTTTCCGGCGGAAGGTTCGTGCATGAATATTCATGACTCGTTCTCGCAGACAGAATGACTGATCGAGTCCATTGTGATCGCTTAGGACTCGGCGCGCGTTAATTTCGCTTAAGCGATAGTGGGGGCGATGGAGGGGGGTCGTGTGCGTAGGTGGGGAGGGGGCACTGTGGAGGGCGGGTAGGGAAGATCTGGAGTGGAAAGGGGGAGAATGGGGTAATGCGTGAAGGGGCAGGTAGAAACGAAGGCAGGTGGTCGAAGACGGAAAGGTGAGAAAATTCGGGGGGGGGGAATTGATGGAGAACGCACGTGGCTGTCAATCACCCTTTCCCCGAAGACGCCCCGCCCACTCGTGATGATCTTCATATCAATGCACGAGAATTCATAATTCATAATTCATGTCGTCAGACTATTCACTGAATACGCTTCAGTCGTTCTAATCAGAATTTAAAAGAAATTGCGCCGCATAAATTTCTCTTTAGTTATTCTCGGCAGAATATATCGGATTGTGATTTTTTCCATTAAGTGTATTAAGCCTATGCACAGTTATATAGCGCAGGGGTGTAGCCAGGAATTTGATGGGGTGGTATAATGTGATCGGGGGGCATAAATCTAAAAATACGTTGAAAATCTTAAAAACACATTAATAATTTTAAGATAGTCTGATTTGGGGAGCGTATATAACAATATACTCCCGTCGCTACGCCCCTGATATAGCGCATAACAACGATTGTAAATAATGGAACAAATGAGGTGGGGCGCCATGCCTTATCCCGCTCCCCTGAAAGATCATCCGTGGCGGTGGAGGGGCTAAGAGGGGGCTACGGGGGTCGATCGTGCCCCCCCTTGGCTCTTCGCCCTTGCACCGAGGTCCAGAGGGAGTCGCGACTATTAATTTTCGCCAAAATTGCCGTCGGGTGCAGCGGCGGCGGCGGCGGTGATGATGATTGTTGTTATGATGAAGATGGAATGACGGAAATGTCTGCGGAATGATCGCCGGATATGACGTCGTCACGCGATCCGATGATTCGGTTATCGTCCGAAGATCCGCGGAGGATGTGTTGGTGGGGGTGGGGTGGAGGTGGAGAAAGGGGATGAGGGTGGATGGGGCGGGGTTGAGGGTAAACTGCCTTCCCCCCCCGATGCAAGGAAGCCGAACTTTTCGATGCTATGTTTCCTTCTCATATATTTTCGTCCGTTCTGTCTTATTGTACGTCCAGTTAAATTAAACTCAATGTTTAAATTAACAGGGCTTGTTAAAACATTGTAATCACAACCAAGAACACCAATACTGTATGTTTTCATTAGTGATACTAGTCTACGATTGATGTACAGAAGGCTATAGATATGCAAAATTCAAAAGACTGTTGAAACGAATTTTATCCACATTTTATACGCTATATAACCGAGTTCGTTATATCGAAGTTCTACTGTAGGTATGCATATATAGGTATAGGTAGGCCTATTAGCGTGCATGTACTCTCTCTCTCTCTCTCTCTCTCTCTCTATATATATATATATATATATATATATATATATATATATATATATATATATATATATAGTTTTAATTGCAGAAACTAGCACCCATGTTAGTCCGATAGGAATTTCTTCTTATCTTCTTAATGCTGAACAATGATGTTCTTGTATTGTATGTGAGGAGAGGGTATAGGCCTAATTAGCATATAGCACCGTTAATTCCGTAACGATAGCCATTCTAAACTCCGACCGCTCCGGTTCCGACAGTTCCGGTGCAGGTCAACTGCGTCCGACAGTTTGAATCGAAACCAGTCTCATTATGTGGCGCCAAACATGGACACAAAGCGTCCACATAAACAATGGATGATGCAAATCGCCAGGCTCTCTGTCTGTCTGTCTGTCTGTCCTCTTCTCGAAATCCTCTCTTCCTTCCTCTTCTTCTCTTCTCTTCCCTTTCATTCGCTTTCATTCCCTCCCTTCTCTTATTCTCCTTACTCCTCCTCCTCCTCCTCCTCCTCTTCCTCCTCCTACTGCCTTCTCTTTTTGTTTCCATTACTGCCTCAGCAAATAACTGGGAGAGCGCGAGAGAGAGATACAGACAGACAGACAGACAGACAGACAGACAGAGAGACAGACAACAGAGACAGAGACAGAAACAGATAGACAAACAAGCAGAGATAAAGAAATAGGGACAGAGAGATAGAGAGACAGAGATATAGAGAAACAGAGACTGCCGGGGATATAGAGACAGAGGCAGACAGAGAGAAAGACAGAGACACAGAGACAGTGACTGAGAGAGAGACACACACACACAGAGACAGTGACTGACTGAGAGAGAGAGAGAGAGAGAGAGAGAGAGACTTTGGCATCGCGTTTGCTTAATTATTTCATAATCCATCCCCCGATGCTCCGGGGATAAAATGAAACGTCTTCGTGGAACCGGAATCTTATCGGAGCTAGAGTAGAGGCTGCCTATTGAAACAGGACCCGGGTGCGAACCGCTGGCGGCTGTGGACTTATGCCAGGAGACGACGTCTGGTTACCGAAGTCGGAACCGACACGCGAGGTCTCCTGAAATTTTCTCAACGCCAGAGTGACATGGCGTCCTGACAATGCCGACATCGCGCTGGCAGATTGTCAATCCGTCTGTCAGACGGTATTATGACTACCAAGATCTAGTACCAGATGACATTTTATGGACGCGGAAAATCAGAAAATCATGTCAGCGATGTCAGGCAAAGGTGGCGGTTGGCGGCTCCGCATAGAGGGCCCGGGGGAGGCGTCGTGCCCCACCCTTATTGAGTGTCTGACCCCCCACCCCCACCCCCAGTGGCCTCCCCTGCTGGGATCCTATACTTAATGCTACATACCTAACAACAAATGGTTCCCCCCATGATTAGAAGTTGCCACCGCAAAGGCCTCCCACTTGCCAAAACCTGGAGCCGCCACTGGTTGGGTGGGTGGGTTAAGGTATTGGATGAATGGTCGTCGTGGGTCGACCCGACCCGACCCAATTGGTCAACGATTCATCTTTTTCCAGTTCAGAAATCGCCGTATTATCGTTGATAGAAGACTATGGGGGTTGAGTTTCGGCAGACATAGGCGTCAAAACTTTCATATATTTGAGGGTTCAATTTTTTAAATAAGTAAAATTAATTAACTGAATGTAATGTAATTATTTAAATTATTTTTCGCAATGACCTGTCTGTCACGTGACTTTAGTATCGCTCTTATTAGGTTTAGTTGCCTTTGTTAAAATTCCCATAGACTAGCGAGATAGTCAAAAATATATGCATACATATACAGTGTAGTGTGTGTGTGTGTGTGTGTGTCCAATACAGAAAGGAAAACATTATCAGACAGTGAGACAGACAGACAGACAGACAGACAGACAGACAAGAGGACAGACAAGCAGACGCGGTTTCAGGAAGACGTTAGTAAATCAGCTTTTTGTTTCTTTTTTGGCAGTGTCTTCCTTTTCTGTTAATAAATATGGAGCACTTTAAAGGGAGAATTTTCCTCCGGTGGGGGACGACCCTAACAAATGGGGCACATCAACCCCCTACGTTTTAGCAAATCGAAATATATATATTCTTTCGCTAAAAATAATGCCATTACTTTCAACATTATATTCAAAGCTGCAAATGGAAAAAACAAGTCAGCGAAACTTCACAGGTACAATATATCAAGGATATATACAATATATCATAGGATATATATATATATACATTATATTATATATATACATATATAT
>CM030855.1:1473176-1573176 GCA_018105865.1 Metaphire vulgaris
CGCGGATTTACCGTATTTCCAAACGAGTACCGCTTCGAAGATAACCGCAGATATGTTCGAGGAAGAAATACAGACAGATATATTCGAACGCATTTGACTGTTATTTCCGTGCCAAAGTATCTCAGCAAATCAACTCAAGACGGGAAGATGGGGGGATTATGGGGAAGCCATGCAGACACACGGTGGCAGATACATCCCTCCGGGCAAAAAAGAAAGGCGAACCCAGCCCAGAGAATCTGATTTAAATGCTGTGGGTGGAGGGGGAGGAGGAGGGGGTGTCAGATGGTTAGGGTAACAGAGTAGTAAGATGCTTAACCTTCGCTATTAGATTTAATGCGGCGCAGTGGCCCGCTTTTCTCTCCGAACGTCACTGCCGCCGGAAGCGACGAGTACATGTATATGTACATAGATATGCACATATATATATATATATATATATATATATATATATATATATATATATATATATATGTACACACTGTACTGTACAATGTACATGCGGCACATCAATTCCGAGATAATCGCGCTTAACTATAAGCGCTTCCTTCGAAAAAAGCGAACTCACTTCGACAGCGCGGGGTTCCAGAATCGGTCGCTAGGAGCGCCGCACGGCTGCTGCTGCTGCCGCCGCCGCTGCTGCTGCTGCAGACGTTGTCGTCTGCTTCATCATCGTATACCCCAGAATCCCGCTCTCTCTCTCTCTCTCTCTCTCTCTCTCTCTCTCTCTCTCTGATTGAGCGTCGTCTGGTGATCGTTCGCGCCGCGCATGCGCAGTCGTTCGGCGTCGTCGTCTGGAAGGACGGAGAAACGAAGAACGGATGGATGAATGAAGGTATAAGATAGATGGAGGGATGGATGGATGGATAAAGTGATATCTACGCATGCGCAGGTATGGATGGGCGCATGATGGATCGATAGACGATAGAGGATAGGCGGAAGAACGGATAGATAAAAGGATGGATGGATATAAGTAGGACTATGTATGTATGTTCGTATGTATGTATATATATATATATGCATGTATTTGTATATGTATGCATGCATGTATGTATGAGTGGGTGGGTGAGTGGGTGGAATACGGTGGATAGAATGAAATGATGGATGGATGAATGAATGAATGAATGAATGAATTGAATGAGTGAGTGAGTGGATGGCTGCAGTGTTTTATACAGGCCTGTTAGGAGGGGAGATCCCCCTTCCCCCAAAATACCTCAAAATCCCCCCTAAAAATCTCAGCATTAAAATTTTTGCATTGAACTCTTCCCCTCCAGCCAAGTCAATTCCCCCCCAAAGGCCTGGAGTCTGGATAAAACATTGGATGACTGGACTGATGAATGGATGGATGGATGGATGGATGGAATGAATGAATTGATGGAAGGACGGATGTAGGCCGAGAAGGAAGAACTTTTTTCTTGCCCGACGCAAGAACTAATAACAAGAACGGTGATTGACAGACGAGATTCGAGATCTTAACCTGTGTTCGGCGTTGCAATTGAAAGGCGCTGGAATTGTTTGAAGTGCGGGTATAGTGGGGGGGGGGGTGGGGTGGTAGTTGGAGTGGAGCCTGACTTTATGTCTTTCCATTCCTCAATTTCCTGGTCTGTCTAACGAGTCTCTGATCTTGTCTTACTTGGATTCGCTATACTTAACTTGCTAAAATCTACGACGGCAAACGCTTTGCCTATCATTCGATACACATGGCAACGTAAAGACGTTTCAAAGAATAGCAGTTGAAATGATCGTATCGGAAACTACTACTATGCATTGGCTGCTGTTGCCGTTATCATCATCATCATCGTCGTCGTCGTCGTTTTAATACAAAACGGAATTTTTGTTTTGTCGTTGGCGTCAGCTAAGAGAGAGAGACAGACAGACAGACAGACAGACAGACAGACAGAGACAGAGACAGAGACAGACAGAGAGGAGAAAGAAAGAAAAAGAGAGATATAACCAGATAGAGACTTAGAGAGCCACGAAGAGAGACAGACAAACAGATCAGGCATATAGAAAGACAGAGAGAGAGAGAGGAGTGGGGGGTTGTCTGTCTGTGACGGAGACGTCTTGTCTTGTGACCGGAGAAGGAGTAGAAGAGGCAGACGAAACAATCAAAAGTCGAATCTCGTTCCGTATTAAGTGGAACGATGGCAGATTTGACTTCGAAAACAAGAAACCCTCAAAGACAAGGCCAGCTGCTATCAGTCGAGAATATTTCCTTTCAAAAAATTTAAAATAAAAAAATTAAATTGCCTTTCTAGTAGTTGTCGTGTTACAATTTGGAATGGAGACATCGTTAGCTTTTAACTTTGTCGGGAGTGGTGGGGGGCATGGTAGTAGGTGATGGTAGGGGGCATAGCTTGAGATTTAGTTTTAAAAGACGTGAAAGATTTGCAAGTACTTACGAGTTCTTGTTCCAACTGTAGAGGGAATGACGTCATAGACATTTTTCAATCATCTTCCTCTTCTTCTTCTCCTCCTCCTCCTTCGTCTTCTACTTCTGTTTTTCTACTACTACTATTACTACTACTACTACTACTATTACTACTACTACTACTGCTACTACTACTACTACTACTACTACTACTACTACTACTACTACTACTACTACTACTACTACTTCTTCTTCTGTTTTTGTTTTCCTCCTCTCCATCATTTTACCTTTTCTGCTTTTCCTTCTAGATCTGATTTCTCCCCTCCTCCTCCTCCTCCTCCACTTCATCTTCCCCTTCTTATTCATCGTCGTCTGGTCATTTTTATCATCCTCACTTCTCCCCACCCACCAACCCTCCACCCCCGTCATCCGCGTCACTCCTTCCGTTCGATAGATGGCGCCTTGAGACTTCGTCGTCGGTCGCGTGACGTCATGAGTAGACGTTGTCTCTAATGCGTCGAAGGAACGCCGCGGAAGAGCGCGACAACTTCGCATTAACGACACTTGGACGGTTGTCAGGCGAGTCTTCCTATGGTCCTATACCGTCTACGCTCTCCGCCGCGGCTATACGACGGCGTACCGGGCGGTACGTACCGGTACTCGGAACGGTACTCTCCAATTGCAGCCAATCTGCAGCCGAAGATTCGTCGGCTGATTTCGGCATGCGTCGGACATAAAGAGAGAGAGAGAGAGAGAGAGAGAGAGAGAGAGAGACCTTGGGATTCGTTAGGAAAAGTGCCCCGGCAAAAGCGTTGACACGCTTGTGGGAAAAAATTTCGCTAGATTTCCTCTGAAATTTCCTCGTCAGCTGCAGCACCACAGGTCTTCAATTGAATTCCATCACCAGAAGTACCAGGGGTGGGGGTGGGCCGCCCTATTTGGGCTGAGGTTGTTCGTGCATGGAACTTGCTCAAAAGTTCAAAACCGTTGAGAAATTTGAATTTGCGAAGGGGTAGGTAGTATGAATTATAGAATTATATTATTATTATTATTATTATTATTATTATTATTATTATTATTATTATTATTATTATTATTATTATTATTATTATTATTTGACTTTGGAAAAACGTCCCTGCAAACTTTGCTATTTATCAAATAAATATGTTAAGTGTCAAACTCTTCTGTGCTTCATTCACGCTCGACGAGGTGGTTAAGTTTTATTTTTGGAGGGTAAGGGGTGGGAATCTGAGCAATGTCTCAACCTCCCACCCCTCTCTCTTGGGTTCCCTCTGCCCCACTTGAAACAACTCTTATACCCACTGCAGTCGCATCGAAATGCAAAACAATCTGCTGTCTGATCTGTGCATTTATACAGCGCTCGATTAGTAAGTAAGCAAATGGGGCAGATCGCAATCTTGCCTGGATGGACGGCATGCTCTCGATTTATGGTCGAACGGTCTTCGAAAAGTCTAAAAGATCAACGACCATGTTATTCTTTGGGTGATCCGGATTGCGTCCGAAAACAACGGACGTTCGCATATTCTGTCCGTACAAACGGAAGGCATCCAAGAGGACAGAGAGAGATGGAGGAGGAAAAAAGGAGAAAGAGGAGGGATGGAAGGGTAGAGGGAGAGGTGGAAAGGGAGCGGGAGAGGTCGAAGGTCACGTGCAGCTGTCCGAATAGCCTCTTGCTTCAGTCAATTTTCCCAAGAACAACGTCCCAGATATATATATATATATATATATATATATATATATATATATATATTGTATATATATAATTGTTCTGTTCTCTGATATATATATATATATATATATATATATATATATATTCTTTACAAAGCCAAAATGTTCTATGGATCCACACAAAAATTATCGAGAGGGCTGGCCAATGTTCAGGGTTGGGGCGAGACCCTCCCCCCGACCACTAAGATTTCTGGAGAATGGTTTTCAGAGAATTTCAAAGATTATGACGAATTTCCCTGGATGCGTTCTTTTTAGATTTTGAAATTTTAATTTCTCAGGGGCCGAGAGGGGGCATTATCGAGGGACAAAAGTAGAGATCCAATATATCAAATGAGGGAGGGAGGGAGGGAGGGTGGGAGGGACAGGCCTAAAACAGGGCAGACTGAAATGTTCGTTAGGCTTATAGGCCTACTCGACTTTAGTACGTTTAGTCTCGATAGGTGGCGACTTAGACCAAACACTCGGCGCGATAATTGGGAACTTTAAGATTAATTAATTAATTGGAAATTCTATAAGTTTAGTGATTTGATTTGAAACTGCTGAGTCATTCATTCGTTCACTCATTTCGTCACTCCTTCTACTCGGTCTCGTCGTCGTCGAAGTGCTGAAGAATGAAGAGATGCCGTTTGCTCAGCCAGTACTTGAGCACCTGCAGTTTCCAATTGAGTATGTTCACCATGACAAACTGAATAACACAAAAAATACAACAATAACAATCACGAATAGAACAAGAATAACAAAAACACATCCGCATATATATAATATATATATATATATATATACATGGAGAGAGAGCATGAAAAGTTTTAAATTATAAGTTATTTTCTGTGTAAGTTACACCCTAACGCCACCAAGCGAAATCAAGATGATTTCGCTAAAAGTATTACTATAATGGCGCTAAATAAGTGTCTTGATTAATTGATTGATTGATTGGTTGATTGATACTTGTTTGATTGAATCGTTGATTTATACTAACAATTAAGGCGCTTTGCCAAGCGGGAAGGCAAACTTCGTCAGCGGAAAACGATAGAACGAGTAGACACATCTTCTCCTGTCAGCCACACACAGTAGGTCAAAGGTTAACTCTAGGTACACCTTCTAGTACTGTAAGTATATGCTCCATACTTGTCCGAGTAGCCTACCTGTCTGGGGCCCTAAGAGATCCATATAAAAGAAAAAGTTTTGGTTCTGAACTCCCAACCAATCCAAAAGAAAACCATCCATACTTAAAATCATCGTTGACTTGAAACCTGAAACCAAAGTCGAAACTTATAAGCTTAAAATGAAACCGAAACTGAAACCAGAAACGCCAGCCCGTCGTCCAGCTGTGCCAGGGTCAGGTCTTGGAGTTATCGAAACTTTGGGTCAGACAGTCAGAGCGTACTGGAGACCATTAACCCCTTAACTGGGGATCCCGGATATATCCGTCCATTTTACATTGAGTTACAGTTAAATACACGGTTAAGGGGTTAATTAACTGTGGAGACGGTCACTTTTAAGTATGGAGGTCACCATGAATAATACTAATAATTAATTATTCGACTGACCCTGAAGTTTGGACGGTCAACAACTTGATAGTCGATGAAAAATCGGAGTTTTTTCATCAGAGAAACTGTCTCTTCTGTGTCTTGCATATTCAGTTTCCTGGCTTCGCTTTTCAGACTTCGAAACCTGGAATCGTTCGTAAAATCCATGTATCTGCAATAATTCTGCATGAAATAAAATCCCTCCGTTAAAGTTATCTCATTTGTAGCCTGTTTGTTCTGTATTATTCTCTTATCAGGATTATCTAGACTATAGAGATAATAGCATTCAACTGTAGTATTAACTTCCTGCCGCCGTGAAGTCTCACTTCCGCCATTGGCATAATAAATACAGGCGGGGTTAGTTTGTGCGAAGGCGTGTACGGTTAAAATTTATTCAGTGACTGAGTGGGTTGACTGAGTGGGTGGGTGGGTGGGTGGGGTGTAATGAATGTGACCTAGCGACCCTAAATCAAACCAGCCGATGGAACAGTGTTTAATCTAGACTCCTGGACTCCGGGGGAACTGACAAGGCCGGGGGAAGTCAGCTAGGGGGCTGCTGTTAGTTGATGTAGTATGCCAAAATTTCCGAGAGAAAAAGGGCAATTCCCCCCCCCATCCCCCGGAAACGGCCTAGATTAAACCCTGCGATGGAGCAAATATAAAATAGCGAAATACAAATCATTTCAGAAAATCGATGCAATTGACAGCTGTAGCAATCCCAGAGTTTTCCATCTGGGGTGGACAGAAAAGACTTTGCCGAAAAGACGCGAAATCTTTTCGGTCCACCCAAGACGAAAGATTCGAGCGCCGCCAAACGACGGACCCTCTTGCCACTGAAAGGAGAGTTTTTTTTTTAAATTTAAAAAAGTGCATCAGACTGACCATTCCGTGGTGTACTCCCCCTGTTTTCTGTCTAGCAGCTTCCTCATGCGAGGGAAGAACCTTTCCGGGATTTCGTCCCCAATGTATAGGTTCTGGTTAATCAGTCGAAACTTTTCCAGTCGGTAGCTGCCAATCCGATTAAATGTAAAAAAACGCAAGACAAAAGTGGTGTGTAGTCTTGCAGAGAAATTCGATTCAAAAATACAGCGCTATGATCGAGAATACGCTATAACCGAATCCGAATAATTAGAAGGGTGTTGCTCTCAGATTTGGGGTATTGGGGTGTTAGGGGTGGGAAAACATCTCTGCTCCTAATGACCCTTACACTGAGCGGTTGAAAAACGTGACGATAGCTGTTAGAGATCAGGGTCATGTTTTTAAACTATGACAATTTCGAGAATTTACTGTAAATTCCAAACGACTAAACCATCGGTACCAATGTGGCACGCCTGAATAGGAATTCAGAGCACTGGAAACATTTAAATTCGAATGACAAATGACGCTAGACGAGATACCCGTCGTGCTGTTCCACCTCTCGTGCTGCCATCTGGTGGAGCTTTTCCCGATCCCTGGCAAGCACCTCGCGGACGTGACGAACCAGAGAAAGCGTTCGATTCTTCGAACCTTTTACTCGGTAAAGTCTACCAAACAAACGGATAGGCCATTGCCAACCGACAGGAAGTTAGTTAATCGGCAATTATTTTTATTTCTTATATCCAGACAAGTACAGTTGAACTTCGTTATAACGTACTTAGAAGATCTGTAAAATTTAGTGCGTTATATGATCCGAAGCGTTCGAAATGCCACGAAAAATGGTCAACTATTTTTCTATAACTATAGCTTTCTGTACATCAATCGTAGAATAGTATCATTAATGAAAAAATACAGTCGAAAAATACGTTTTGCTTCGAAATCCACGTGTGTTCACAATTTTTTGAACAGTGCTGTATATGTTTTGCCCATACGGCTATAGGCAAAAATAGCCATTGACATAGAAGAAAAATTTCTATTACGTAGCAATTTCTGCCTATTTCAGTAGAGGGTCCTCTGGACCACCCAACTCAAAGATTTAGTGGCTCCTCCCAAGAAATCAAAAGTTCTAGGCCTATAAACGAATACGTTCTATATGTTTTGCCCATACGTCTACAAACTAAAAAATACTATTATTATATTAATTCAATCAATCCCCTGCACTCATTGGTTTCCTCAGTAGAGTTGCATTTTAAACATTCTCCGTTCTGCCGCAAAATTCTTGAGCCACCCACTTGAGCGAGGTTAGGACCGGATAGGAAAGAGGAACTGCATAGGGATTGCAAGCCCCCGATTTTTCATCCAAGTCTGCGCCTATATGCTTGCGTTCAACTACCTGTTCGTATATGGGCTGAACGTGCTCTCTCTCGGACCCTTCGACATCACCTGCCACAGCGGACGGTATCTTCACAAATAGAACAACAAAGCAGAGAGTGGCATTGTGTACTGTAAAGTGTTGTTATTGGTAGACTTAAAGATAAGAAAACAAAGAAGGAGAATACAGAGAAGAAACCTACAAGAGGACAAGATAGCAAAGAATGAGATTACATAGCAAGACCATAATGACAATGAATGGATGGGAGGAACGCAGTGGTTCTCAAACAGGACAGATCCTACTGAACCATTCTAAACCCTGCTATTATTATTATTATTATTATTATTATTATTATTATTATTATTATTATTATTATTATTATTATTATTATTATTATTATTATTATTACTACTACTACTACTACTACTACTACTACTACTACTACCTACTATTACTACTACTACTACTACTACTACCTACTATTAGTACTACTACTACTACTACTACTACTACTACTACTACTACTACTACTACTACTACTCTACTATTAGTACTACTACTACTACTGCTACTACCTACTGAACCACTCTAAACCCCGTTATTATTATTATTATTATTATTATTATTATTATTATTTATTATTATTATTATTATTATTATTATTATAACTAAGAGCCTTCATTTGCGTAACTAATCAAGTAAAATCTCGTAGATTTATATTTATATATCGCTATTAATTAACTGCTATGCCAGTCTATACTTGGTTATCTAACATGGAGAATCGAAATACTGTACTTTGGACATACAGTGTGGCCTATGATGAGGGTGGACAACCTATATGCACGACAACACAGCAATAAGGGTGGACAACCAGGGGCGTAGCGACGGGGGTATATCGGCATATACCCCCCCTCAAAGTGAGACTACCTTAAATTTTTAACGTGTTTCTAAAGATTTTCAAAGTTTTTAAAGATTTATCCCCCCAATCACATTATACCCCCCACAAATCAAATTCCTGGCTGCGCCCCTGTGGACAACCAGACCCGTGTACTATTAAACAACGAATGTATAATTAATTCATCTGATGCATAAGTTTGAAATTCCTGTATATGTGAATTAGCGCAATCTATAGAATTAAGTAAAGGTTGTCTTATCCAGCGAACATTTGACAGGGTGAGGTTCTCCAGGTACATTTTGGGGTGCAGTCTTGAATTCTTGGAGGCGTGCCTACTTCGCTTGCTTGCCGGCCCTCTTCTTGTCGACTTCGGCTCTAAGTAGGTCCTCCCAGATTTCCATGCGGAAACCGTCGACAGTTTTAGTGTTTTCAAGAGCATTGACGTTTTTCAGCCTGAAAAACCCCGGATTCGTATCATAATCACAGCTGAATTATCAGTACATTAGTCGTCATCATCATCATTATCATCATCATCGTCCTCGTCGTCATCATCATCACAAATCGCTGTAGTCCTCGACTTCAGAAAAACGACTAACATTTGTACAGGGTGGCGCAAAAACCCGGACTATATTAAATGCAAAACTAAATGTGACTAGTCCGGTTTTTTGGCGCCACCTTGTACATTCTGAGACAATTAAACACACGATGCTACTGTTGCCCATACGTGGACATGGGTTGGGTCCACCCATGGTTTGGGTTGGACTGGATTGGGTCAGAAATTTCCATGTTTAGGATGAGTTGGGTAAGAAAATAAGTGTAATGGTTTAAGAAATTGTAATGTATTACGGTAGGTTGGGTCAGGTTACTCTATTGCTTTCGTGGGTTGGGTCTGAATGAGGAATATTTTACATCCCCTAACACCCCCAATTTGAGACCACCACCCCCCTTCCCCAATCTAAGCTATAGAATGACCTTTTTTTGCTTCTCAGCCTTTTTTGGCAGGGGACCCCAAAATTTACTGACACCTTCCCCCAATTGATGATCCTAGAAATAACCATGGTCTGAATCCCGATGGGTTGGGTTTTAAAAGATGGATCTATGTCCATGTCTGAGTGAGAGAGTACAATGTTTGTTATGCGCTTCTAAAAATGATTGAATACTTACCTAATGACTGACGTACTTACCTAATGACTGACGTACTTACCTAATGACTGACGTACTTGAAGGTACTGTTATCTGTAGAGTACTATCGTCGGTGATGACAGAAGTATGCGAATCGGAAAAAGCAGAAAACGTGGATAAACTCGATTGGGTGCTTGCTAGCGACGTATTGCTTTCGACCACTTTAACTTCCGGTGGCGCGCCCTCTTTAACTTCCGCTTTGACGACTTCCGCTTTCGGAAAGATGCTGAAATAAGAACGGACGTATGGCGCTGCATAAATGCCTCAGAGTATAAGAACTGGTGTTATAAAAGAGCATCATCATACTAAACTATTTAGAATCCAGTTATTATTGTTATTGTTATTATAATTGTTATTATTTTTTATTATTATTATCATTTTAAAATTCGCATGTTTTTTATGTTTTTAAAGTTTCGCGGAAGGCGAATGCGTTGAACCTCTGGAATGTCACGGATATTCGTTATTATTATTATTATTATTATTATTAGTAGTAGTAGTAGTAGTAGTAGTAGTAGTAGTAGTAGTAGTAGTAGCATCACTGGTTAATTATTATTATTAGTAGTAGTAGTAGTAGTAGTAATAATAATAATAATAGTAGTAGTAGTAGTAGTAGTAGTAGTAGTAGTAGTAGTAGTAGTAGTAGTAGTAGTAGTAGTAGTAGTAGTAGTAGTAGTAGTAGCATCACTGGTTTATTATTATTATTATTATTATTATTATTATTATTATTATTATTATTATTATTATTATTATTATTATTATTATTATTATTATTATTATTATTATTATTATTATTATTATTGATAATTCTTTTATTGAAATTTCTTAGTAGAACAGTCTTCGTCGGTGCTAACTTTTTCTGTGCTGTCGAAGTGGTTTCTTCCTTGAAAGGAAAGCGTCTCAACTTCAGAAGGACTTCTGCTTTCAGTGGAACCTTCACAGTAAACATATCGAACGCTAGCTTTCTCCTAATATTAACGAAACGTACTCTTTGAAAAGAATTGGCGTAGTCAATGGGGCGGGGGTCGGGCCCTAGTTTGGCTGGCTGCTACCGTTCGTGGAACTTGGGCAAGACATTTGAGGTGGGGGGGGTTATGTAGCTGTATCGAAGAGAAACAGTGAATGAACGAATGAATGAATTTCTTAATACTTTTTGCTCATCGGAGACTTTTAACCCCTTAACCGTGTATTTAACTGTAACTCAATGTAAAATGAACGGATATATCCGGGATCCCCAGTTAAGGGGTTAAACCCGAAAATGTCGATGTGCCCCTCCTTCCTATTCCGTGGAACAGTGCCTACGTAGCCACAGTTTGAAACCGTTCTCAGGTGGAGCAATAATATGTTGCAGTCCCCCAATATCTGTCGATTATGCCACCTATAGCCAATGAACTAATCTAATCTAATCTTAAACTTCTATAGCGCCACTTTCATAATGCACAGGAGCATCAACCGATGGCACACCAAATCCAAATCACTAAAGATCCAGGTCAAATCCAGGGTATCCGGCCGGACAAACGGGTGACAGTCTATGGTGGATAAGCCCGAAATGATGATATCTATCTTTGGCCACCTAGCGAACAATTTCTTTCCTGCGGATAAGACAGAGCAGATATCTTTGTTGCTATCATCTTAATTCATCAGCTAGTAGACATGCCAACTGCAGAAGCGTGTCTGCTACTACTCTATCCTCATTGATAGCCTTGTTTATGTTTGTTTATTCATTGATTTTGACGGTTTGATTGGATAATACATATGCCTGATCGATCAACAGATATATTGATTGATTGATTGATCGATCGTTGGATTGATTGGTTGATTGATTGCAAAGATACCCTTGACTTCAAATGCCTTTTGCGCATGTTGTGAAGGCAGGAGAGTATTTGAATGATGCAGTTTAACTTCTTAGCGAGGAATTTCTGTGGAGCGTAAAGTTCCACTCTAAAAATAAGGCAAATTATTGAATCGAGGCACATCTCAAATCAACAAGATCAGACAGAGACAGATGCGTATCACGGCAAAAATAGCAGTAATGGATACCTCTATACTTGACTAATTTACTGTAGTTGTAGGCACCGCTTTAACTACAGTAAAATATCGTTTTTCGGTTACAAATTTCAAGATAACAACAAACTTTATTCCTGATTTGTCGCAATTTTTTTGGCAAAACTGTTTTGACAGCAAATACTTGTACACTTTGGAGTTTTGTGTATCTAAATGGATATCAAAATATTATTTCGCTTCAAGGTCACGATGCAAATATCGTTAATATGGATTTGACAGTAGGGAATTACGATTCAAACATGGAGCGATCATCGACCGATGCCAAGAATATTACTAAAGTGGCGCTATAGAAGTTCATTACACTACTACTACGACTACTACTACTACTACTACTACAGCTGTACTACTACTACAGCTGTACTACTACTACTACTACTACTACTACTACTACTACTACTACTACTACTACTACTACTACTACTACTACTACTACTACTACAGCTGTACTACTACTACTATTACTACTGCTACTACTACTACTACTACTACTACTACTACTACTACTACTACTTCTACTACTACTACTACTATTACTACTACACCTGCAATCAGTCAGATTTGACTTCGGTGTCTCCCCTTCTTTTCTGCTCTTCTCTTCCTCGTCCTCCTCATCCTCGTCCTCCTCTTCTTCTCCCTTATCGTCTGCTAATTCTATATCGGAGTACAGGTCTCTGTTGTAGATCTTCCGTGCTAGCGTTCCCAAAGACAGTTTTCGCACGACGGGCAGCTGAGTGGACAGAGTTCTCTTGATCTCCGCTTCGCTATGCTTTCTCTTCTACGGCACCCAAGCAGCAAACAGATATAACGGCGCTACAAAATCCAGGGTAAATGGCGGTCGATTTGCCCGCCTCACCTGGCGAGGTCGACCCACCCGCCGGTGGTAGAAAATGTTGGTTTTAACACGATCAGACCACGCCGAACCGTTATCAAGAAATGAACTTCTATGGCGCCCATCAGTGGCGTACCCAGGATTTTCGGAATGGGGGTTTTGAAAAAAATCGCCAATAGCCGCCAAGGGGGAGGGGTTTCACCCACAAAATTGCCAAAAATCGCCTCAAAAAATAAAAATTACATGGGAATACATTAAAAAAAGTTTTCCGCCATCCAAGGGGGGTTTAACCCCAAACCCCCCCGTGGCTAGGCCACTGGCGCCCATAATGCCAGGGCATTATGATAGTGACCCCACCACTTCTGGGATTGGGATAGAGCGCACCCCCTCCCCCCAATGGCTTTGAGAATCTGTTGCTTTTTACGATGTTCTGAATTTTTAATAATAATCAACAATGTGAAAAACAGACTTTATTTATTATGTTTACATATAATCAATTGAATCAAAATCGAGAGACTACCGTATGAGATAAAAAAAAATAACCACACCTTGATCTTCTCGAGCAGTTCCAGGTAGGGTTGGCCGCACTTGGCGCTGAGCAGCCTCTCGGCGCTTTCGTCGATCGCCTCCTGGATGAGACTCATGCCAGCGGTCCTGTAGCGGAACGGGTTTCCCATGTCGACGTCCTCGTACGCAGCTGCAATGCTCTTGATCTGAAGACGGTCAACACACCCCGCCCGCTCAGCCCTGCAATTCGCCTAGCTAGTTCACTGGGAAGATCAGGCTATCCCTACCCTGAAAAATTGAAGTTGTCTTTTACGTATTGTAGATAGCACGGTTAGTACGCGGATGGGTGAACAAGATGAGGCTATTATTCATTAACAGAGGCCGACAGTTTGAGAGTGACGTCAGCAGCGTCGAATGCTGACGTCATTGATAGCGTCGTGGATGACTAGAGCGTGAGAGAGAGGGAGGGAGAGAGAGAGAGAGAGAGAGAGAGAGAGAGAGAGAGAGAGAGAGAGAGAGAGGTCATTCAACTTACCTTTTCCTCGTCCGCGCTGTAAATATTGCCAACGTAATTCTCCTGGTACCACTCTTGCAACTGAAACGAAAACGAAAACGAAAACGCATGAAATAACGAGACGAAAATAATAATTACTAAGTTACGCAAGACGCACGGTGTAATTTCATTATCGGTATACGTCCCGACCATGCCGACCCTTTGGATAAAACGCTCTCTCCCCCCCCGACCCTCCCCCCGACCCTTCCCTGGTCCCACGTCTTGGTTATAGTTGCTTAAGAGTTAAGATTTAACACTATGTGCCTAGGAACAAGTACAGTAGGTACTACGGTACTGCGCCCCGAAGCGCCATATAAATTCACGAAATTTTACTTACTTATTTTCTTAATTCATTCAGTTTAGCGTCTAATAGAATATCTTCGTCAACAGTGTTAAGAGCAAATGAAATAAGTTAGAGCTATAGTATCGCAATTTTATTAGCGAATATAATTTATTAATTAATTATCGAATAAAACATTGCATAGATAATTAATTAATCATATATATATATATATATATATATATATATATATATATATATATATATATATATATATATATATATAGGCCTACATGCAGTAGAATGTCGTTATAGTGCACTTAGCTGGTCAGTAAAATTTCGTGTGTTACATCCGAGGTATGTTATATCCAATGAAGTTCTACTGTAGTAGAACTATAAAAGTAATTAACTGAAAGAAAAGTATAATAAGAAATAATAAGAAAATAATACTACTACTACTACTACTACTACCACTACTACTACTACTACTACTGCTACTACCACTACCACCACCACTTACCACCACCACCACTACCACTGCACCACCACTGCTGCTACTGCTGCTGCTGCTGCTGCTGACTGCTACTGCTGCTGCTGCGACTGCTGCTGCCACTGCCACTGCTGCTGCTGCTGCTGCTGCTGCTGCTGCTGCTAACTGCTGCTGCTGCCACCACTGCTGCTGTTGTTGTGTTGTTGTTGTTGTGCTGCTGCTGCACTGCTGGTGCTGCTGCTGCTGCTGCTGCTGCTGCTGCTGCTGCTGCTGCTGCACCACTGCTGCCACTGCCACTGCCACTGCCACTGCTGCTGCTGCTGCTGCCACCACTGCCACCACTGCTGCTGCTGCTGCTGCTGCTGCTGCTGCCACCACTGCTGCCACCACCACCACCTGCTGCTGCTACTGCCACTACTGCTGCACCACTACCACTGTTGCTACCACTACCTGCACCACTGCACCACCACCACCACCACTGCACCACTGCACCACCACCACTGCACCACTACCACCACTACCACCACCACTACCACCACCACTACTACTACCACTACTACTACTACTACTACTACTACTACTACTACTACTACTAATAATAATAATAATAATAATAATAATAATAATAATAATAATAATAATAATAAAAGTTTTACCTCGGTGGGCAAAGCCTCGATTACTGCTTCGATCCCGAGCGCTTTCGCGTCCACCTGGGCTCCGAGGTCCTTATAGGGGTGCCCAGTAGGGACCATCAGCCCCCGCTCGAGGCAGGTCATCCGCTCGGCGTACCTCTCATCCCACGGTTTACGACCAGCGTCGCTTCTGACGAAGTTTGAATCCCTCTTGATTATCTTCCTCGAATCTTTGGGAACTTCTGCGTCGGAAAATGCGCTATAAGACTTAATTCATACAGTGGCCGTTTTTCTCAAAAAAGGAGCGTGGGTACTCTCTGAATTTTTTTCTACCTCAAGTGTGGAGGAGGAGGAGGGGGAAGGGGCAGATAAGCGAAACCCAAAATTTCGAGCTCAATATGATAGCGGAGGCTGGTAAATTTTAACACATTTGACGAAGTATTGACATTCTTCTTACTTACTAAAATGGAATCGTGTATCGGGGAGGGGTGCTTTTATTTTGGTCACTGCTAAAGATCTTTCGATGGAGTAAGTCATACAGGGGCGTGCCTAGGGTATTCGGAGCCCATGGCGGAGAGGGAGGACGAGGAGGAGGGTAGAAAAATTAAATTGGCAGGTTAACAGAACTTTAATTAGCAAATCGTGACGTTTTATTGACACAGGATTAAAACTACAAGTGAAAATTTCTTGATTTTACTTATGCAAATGCTCCCAGTTTTTACTCTATTTCAACGCTCAGTACCTAAGAGCAAGACAATAGAGTTTTTGGCACTCCTTTCAAGTGACGCCCAGGGCAGGGGCGTAGCCAGGAATGTGATGGGGCTATAATGCGATTTGGGGGTGGTATAAATCTTTAAGAAGCGTTGCAAATCTTTAAAAACACATTCAACACTTTAAGGTAGCCTGATTTTTTTTGGTGGGGGGTATATATACTGATATATCCCCCGTCTCTACGCCCCTGCTGCTAAACCCTAGACAAGCCACTGAAGTAAGATGATGAATATAAATGTGCTAATAGCAAAGAGTTAATCGTTAACTCTTACTCGAAGAAGAGGATTGGGGGAGGGTCAGAAATGAATTATAAAGACCAACCATTAAAAATCTTGGCATTGGCCCCAAAGCATCCGCCGGGTGTATAGCCCCATTTACCATGGGCGTCCGGTGGGGAGGGGGGTGCAATTGCACCCCCTGAAAAATTGTGGAGCTATAGAGAAAGCAAGATTACTTGTTTCTTTCATCACTAAACCTTGTTTTGCAACCCGCCTGGAAAATGTTTTAATTTCTCTTGTCACAGGACCCTGTTTTGCACCCCCATGGAAAAATTCCTGCCGATGTCCGAACCATTTACTCGCCTTGCTTGCCAAGACCAACTTCCCCGCGAATATCTTCGCAGACATCCGGATGGTCATCCGCGGATTTTTGCTCCATTTTATGACATATATAAAGAATAGTACCAAAAAATTATATAAAATTTCCCGTCTTATTAATGCCGCAAAATTAACGTCTATTTTCAGTGTTACGATAAAACGATTTTGTTTGTGACGTATGGAATTATTGTTCCAAATATATTCGTTTTCGATTATAACCATGTTACAGAAAAGTCAAGTAGGCCTAGAGCAGTTCTAGAACTTTTTACGATTTCTTGCGTGATGGTCTCTTAGAAATTTCTGTGATGACTCGAAGACCTCATGCAATTTGAATTTCAAATTAACTGTAATTAACACATAGGCTACTCGTTTTGTCAATCAATTATATAATCAGAAAATTGCAATTCTTTGTCGTCAGATTTAAATTCAAATGGAATCGGGCACCCCTAAGGTCATCAGGGTGCTTTGTGTTGGTGAGATATCTGGAAAAAGTAATCCCTTTACGATCCCCTCCCCAGAAACCGCTTCGGGGTCCCCCGTGGGACCGCAAACACCGGTGTGAGAATCACTGCTGTAGGAGAACGAGGTACATCAACTAAATGAAAGTCCTGCCGAATATCTTGAGGAAGGCCTAGTAGGGCGATCGAGGGAAGAGCCGCGTATTAATTAAGATATCTGGTTCATTATACAACAGGTTTTATAGACAACAAAGCAAGTTTCAGAGGCGGATCTAGGGTATTCGGCGCCCGGGGACAAAGTGTACGTTGGCGCCCCTAGCAACTGACAAGCAAAAAAGGTCCTCACATCGTTTTCGGCGTCCCTCAACTCTCTCTTCATATAGTGCTGACGAGCAAAAAAAGGTCCTCGCACGTGTTTCTTCGCCCTCACCTCGGCGCCCGGAGAACATTTGAACCCCCCTGCCCTCCCCTAGATCCGCCTCTGTAAACTACAGAGAATTGTTTTGGCAGACGTGTGAATGGCTAGCACTTTTGACAGGAAAGTGAAGAGCACCTAGTAATCACGTTGTTTTCAAAAATTATGGCACTATCTCCTGTATATCAAAAGTGCTTGACATTCAGAATTTTGCCTGTGTTATTCTCTATTGCCTAAAGTGGACATTTTTAAACTACAGAGAATGTATTGTCAATATTTGGCTTGTGGAGCTCTCCATGGTTTTAATTCGTTTCATCACTCTTCTGAATTTTTGCATATCTATAGCCTACTGTAGCATAAACAGGGTATCAATTTTATAATATTTCTGTGGTCTATAAAACCTATATTAAAAGAAATTAGCTCTCTTAGGCGCCATCTTATTTCTCGATTGATTTTTTAGACATTTGACAGAGAATATATTTCTGAAAGACTTTGTATAGTGTCGTTTCAAAGCAAGTTTTATAATTAATTCGCTGTGTGAGAGAAGCCTATTGACGGCCTGTTGAATAGAGGACATATAGGCCATAGATATGCAAAAATCTAATCCATTTGAAGAAATTCTCCGACGAAATCCACATTTTCCTCTTGTTCCTTCTTCATTGCTTTGGATTATGCAAGAATATTCAATAATATCATTATCAATTTCGAACTACAGGGTTCGAAATAGAGCACACCCAGCCATTTCATACTATACACTAACGCCAATGACTGTACGAGAACGAGGGACATCAACTGCCGAATATTTTGTGGAATGGCTAGTAAGGCGATCGAGGGATGGATCATGTCTGAACATATATGTTAGTTTTGTAAGGTAATGCCCATAGCTATAGTTAATTTATAATAGCTAATGTTTGGATGTATAGTTAATGTTTGTTGTAAGAGAGCATGGCGAATATATATATATATATATATATATATATATATATATATATATACACCAATTTATTTGGGAGACAATGTTGTGTATTTTTGCAGCTACGCCTAGCGGTGAATAAAGGAACTGACAAACACAACTACCACGTTGAGATTCCATTGCTGTTATGTTTGGCGCAAACAGCTTATTTTGATATCGAAGCAATTTACTCAGAATCAAGCAACGCCATTGCACGAAGCTCTCTTAGACAGTACGTGCGCAATAAGCTATAGCGCCATCGTACGGACAACAGGTACAGTCATGACATGGTAAGGTCATATCGGGCCCAAAAAAATGAGATTAGATACCGTTGTAGCCAAGAAAGTCTGATGACGTAATGCGCTAGTACTCAAATATCTATGACGTCAGTACGCTATAACTTAATAGATATACGATGTATTTCGGCGCACGATTTGATGACGTCAGCGATCAAGGTGCTGGAACCTCGCGTCTGCAAACAGGACACGTCAGGCTTTTCTGAAATCGAGAAGAACGACAGTGACGAACTTTAGCCATTTAAACTTTCAAGCCAATTGATTGGTGCAGTCATCTATAGAATCGCAATGCAATGCAATGCAATCAATCAATCAATCACGTTAGTGGTTCTCAATTTAATCAGGGTAGATCCTACTGTACCATTCTGTAATTACTGTCATTATTATTACAACAACAACAACAACAACAACTACTACTACTACTACTACTACTACTACTACTACTACTACTACTACTACAACTACTACTACTACTACTACTAGGCATGCTACAACAACTACTACTTCGTCTCTTCTTCTACTACTTCGTCTTCTTCTACAACCACAACAACCACAACAACAACTACTACTACTAGTACTTTTACTGTAAAGCTATTACTACTGTTACTATTCTACAGCTGCCATTATAATATATGTCATCTTTCGTAGGACAATTTACAAAACGATCAAAACATTAATTGTCTTAAACCTTTGGTCTCGGCTCACATACCCGACTACCCACCTCCCCTAAGTGAAACGGAACACCTACCTTGAGCCAGACCAGTGCGCACTTGTCGTGAAACGAATGATCGCACGGCAGATGGACAAGAAGGTCGGATGACGTCATTTCCGTCAGGCAGATGACGCATTCGGACTTCGTGGATTGAAGATTGACACGTCCGTAGGAATGACGCAGCTTGGCAGTATCGATGGGTGGCTTTGCTTTCACCCGGGCCTTTGAAAAATCATAGGAATTACAGGGTGGCGCAAAAAAAACTGGACTAGTCACAGTTACGTTTGCATTTAGCCTAATATAGTCCGGTTTTTGGCGCCACCCTGTAGTTAAATTAATTTGTCGATAATTAACAGGTGCCATTTGGATCTTAAATCGAACCGTTTGTACATAAACGATGCATTATATACACTAACTGTGAATAAATGGCAATGTATTGAAAACGTAAAAATATAGTTTCCTACTCAAACGACCGTAAGGTCCAGCGCTGGTCTCCGTGTACTAGACAGCCAGCTACGCGGGGGGGGGGTGGCTTACAGTCTTACACCATTAAGCTTGAGTAGATACCCATTGCTTTCTCTAGACCCGTGTTTTACCTTCACAGCTTTACACTGTGACCAATTTATCGACGCCTAAGTGACGAACGGCTTGGTTGGCCGCCGGCACCGCAAATCGATCGCGGGATGGTCACCCATCCAAGTAGGAGCCGCAGTCGACTTTGCTTAACTTCGACGTTCTGACGGGAACCGGTGGCACAACGCCAAGACAGACGGTTAAGTGGTTAAATATTACGCTGACAGACTTACTTACTTACTGATGCAAATAATAGTGGCAGGCAGGCAGGCAGACAGACAGCCAACCAGACAGACAGACAGACAGACAGATAGACAGACATCTTACCATGTGACTCGCTCTGTTGTTATCCCTCAGTATGTCTTCGATTTCTGCCAAATAATGACTCATTGATTATTTCTAACGCGACGTTTTGACGAGCATCTTCAAAGATAACAGAGAGATAAAACTGCTCGGCGAATGGAATGCCAGTTATCTTTTACATCTGCAGTTAACTTACGCACACGTGAAATCATTATCGTCAGTTTCGTCAATTTTAATATCTTGACACGCCCCTTTCCCCTACCCCCCTTCCGCTGCCCATTCCACAATAAGCATATCGCTACTCGAAGAATGAAGCAAAAATCAAGAAGACTGAATTGTAAATGTAAAGACTGAATTTTTGGCTACAGCTGCAGAGACCATAGAGACCTTAAGGTTTCACTATTTTCCCTTCCTCCCTCCCTCCATCGCTCCCTTCCCACCCAAAAATAATTGTGCTTCTGTCAGTTATTTGCAAAATCTGACCTGCAGCTAAAAGGACAAAGAATGTTGGTGAATGCAGCTGTAGATACAGAATATCTAAGTTTTCGGGGGAAGGGGACCGAATTCCAATCATTTGGCATAGAAAAATAATCCTCTCCACAGACAGCCCTAACCGTACATTTAATAATAACGAGCAAGTGATTTCGTCTGACTGAAAAACGCTATTGAAATAGACGTGAAAGGGTACTTATGAGCAGGGATATTTTACACCCCCTAACACCTCCATCTCCCCCAATTTAAGACCGGCACCCCCTCCCCATCTCAGCAATGGCATTACCCTTTTTTGCTTGTCAGACTTTTTTGGCAGGAGACCCCCCAGAATTTGCCGACACTCTCTCCCCACCAATTGATAATCCTAGAAATAACCCTGCTTACAAGGGGAATGGCGTTGGACAGAAAACTATGGTGATCTGAATAGACATACATTGTCTCTCGATGTCTAACGTTGCCTTTACCTGTTACTGCTGTTAGTCTGTTATTATTGTTTCTTGAAGCTCGAATGTTAAGTTCTTAAGAACGCACGTTAATATTAGTTCTGGTGTTTCAGAAACTTTGGAATGTTGCCAACCTTCTCCCTCATTCTAGTGACGTCATAAGTAATCGCCGTCGAACTGTCCTGTGACGTCACGCGAATGGCCATTTTCTAGATTATGACGTCATCTACGGAACCTTTTGAAATTGGTTGCGCTTTTACTGCATATAGGTGTGTAAGTGGGCAAGTAAGTGATTGTGTTAAAAAGTTGTTTGCAGTTTTCTGGAGAAAAGCAAGTCGATGACGTTTTTTTCTATTCTGGCACCCTTCCATTCCCTCAGGGCAGTTTAATTATTTCGATCTATTATTATTATTATTATTATTATTATTATTATTATTATTATTATTATTATTATTATTATTATTATTATTATTATACTGTTTTATTTATTCAAAACTCAGGAAATTCCTTTCAAACAACATTATTATTATTATTATTATTATTATTATTATTATTATTATTATTATTATTATTATTATTATTATTATTTATGTAATGATGATTATTTCGATGTAAATGATTGATAAATGATCATTTATTTACAATCTACCAAATGCCTATTGAATGCAGCCTCGTTCTCGAAAGCTTTACTTATTATACAACATTTCAGTTTCATCGCTGGATTTCCATCTTGCGTGCGTACCAGTCAGTCTTCAAGGAACAACATTCAATCATAAAATAATATCACATTGGTTCCAACATTTGTCGGTAGTAGACGTTTCAGATAGAACAACCGCGAATATACGCAACGATAGTACGTGAAAACATGATCCCATGTTCAAACCCCACTTTCAGTGGCGGTTCCACGTGGGGGGATGCACAGCCCCCAACGGACTTTTTTTATTTTTTGCTTGTGCAACATATTTTTGGGCAAACGTCTAGTAAAACTACGGGGAAAAACTGCAGATGACCACTTTTTGCTTGTCAATCTATTTCTGGGTAAAAGTGTAGTCAAATTATGGAAAAATTCCCTTTCGTCAGCCTTTTTCGGCAAAGTTTTTATTGGGTTTTCCCTTCTCTTTTTATTACCCCCCCCACCAACTTCCTATGAATTCATTTCATCCCCCCCGCCAAGAAATCCTGGAACCGCCACTGCCCACTTTTAACGTTGTCTAGTTATGGTTCGTCTATTCGAAACGTTTACCCAGTTGTTTTTTTTATTATCTTTCAAGCGACACAGGATTTCTAATATCAGGACCTCGCCGTCTGAATCTGTCCCATGCAGTATCTGCGGTTTTCGTCTTCTTTCCAATCGATTTGGTTGAGGTCAACGTTTCGTTCCGGCGAATGCCAATATGGCGCCGCCGGATGTAGGATGGCGTCCGTAGACTGGTTCCCGGCCACGCTCGACGTCGTCCGATTTATGTTGCGCTCTACCGGAGCGACGTGCCGAGTGTAGCGCTGCGAGGGCGGCGGCGGCGGGCGAACGACGGCCGGAGTCAGTCCAGGCGGCATCCCGTTGTTCGGGGCTTCGAGTTTCTGACTGCAGACGCTAACTGTCGTGTCGTACGCTCGGTTAGACTGCTTTTCTCGTTTCAGCGTTCGTCTGGAATTTAATTGGCTTAAATCGTAGAAGTTGCCAACGTTTTTTCTCTCTCTCCATGCAGCAAAAAACGCGTTTTACGTTTTTTTTAAAATTTCTTTTTATACGTTTGCAACACATATGGCTTAAAGTAACAGTCCCCGAAAACAGACGTCCGCTTCCTTCTGCTATTACTATAAAGCCTGCTGAGAAGGCCTACAGTGCCTCCTAATGGCTTTTGGACAGTTTCTAGTGGGAATTTGAATTAGAAATCGAATGGACTCTCTCTCTCTCTCTCTCTCTCTCTCTCTCTCTGTGCCGCAAAATGGAAAAACATCGATTTGAGACAACTTTGAAGCAAAATTACAGTAGTCATGTCTTCAATCAACATATTACGCCATCGGTTGATGCCCCATGTATTATGACAGTGGCGCCATAGAAGTTTATTGATTGATTGATTGTGGTGCAACCAAGATGTCTGGTTGCTAGGATAAAATTTATTTCATAATAAAGCAATTATTCATTCAAATTCTCGAAGTCTTTTCTTTCTATATACAGCAGAACTTCGTTAAAACGTATACTCGATTATTATACCGGTATATTATACCAAAATGTACGGTCACGTGTGATGCGGTACAGTATTGGATGGTATCGGATATAACGTATACAAACTTTACAGACGCTTTAACCCCTTAACCGTGTATTTAACTGTAACTCAATGTAAAATGGACGGATACATCCGGGATCCCCAGTTAAGGGGTTAAGTACGTCGTTACGAAGTTCTACTGTACATATTTATCTATCTGAGTTCTACTGTACCTATTTATCTATCTGTTCTAGGTAAAGCAATATGCGATCACTGTTGAATGGCTTACCCAATGGCCAATACAATAGCAACGACGCAGATAACAAGAACAATGGAGGATCCGAAGATGGCGTATATCCACAGGGAGTTGTTCGCATCCTCTACAAAACGACAATGCGCTATATAAAAATCCACGAGATTTTTGCTTACCCGCTTACTTATTTATTACGCCATAGAACAATGATTTCGGCTGTGCGGACTTCTATAGCGCCACGCCACGGGGTACTAGGAACGGGGTTATTTCTAGGATTATCAATTTCGGGGTGTTGATGTATTATTATTATTATTATTATACAACGACAAGATTATCGTGACATAATGTCTAACGACTGCAAGGGCACGTAACAATAACAAATTATGTATATTCTATCTGTATGATATAACAAGATAACAAGAATAATGATATTATATATCTGTATATATGATGTATATTCTGGGGATCCCTCTTCTCTCTCTCTCTCTCTCTCTCTCTCTCTTTATGGCGAGCGATGGCATCTTAGCTGCATCATAATTATCTCAAATTGGGCAGGGGCGTAGCGACAGGGGGTAGATCGGACCCCCCCCCCCCAAAAAAAAGCAGGCTACCTTAAAATTTTTGGTGTTTTTTTAAATTTTCAAAGTTTTTAGAGATTTATACCCCTCCGCCAAAAAAATCACATATAACCCCACCCCTACCTCCAATCAAATTCCTGGCTATGCCCCTGATTGGGGGGTTGGCGTGTTAGGGGTGTAAAAATATCTCTGACTAGGGACATACTCACCCGTCTGGCTTCGATTGGCGCGTATGCGGTCGCAGCGTACTAGCTTCCCTTCGATGTAGACGCCCTCGTGGCCGCTCTCGCAGGCGCAGTTATTCCCGTCGACGCACAGACTGTGTACGCCCACGCAGGGAGGATTGCACGTCCGGATGGCGTACGGCTTCTCCGACTCCCGGCATGCACCTGGTCACACATGACCACAGAATTCGATCGTCGCTAGAACGAGTCGTCTGCCCAGGGTTCGAAATTGCCATCCGCCATTTTGTTCAGTGCGATCAGCGACGTGGCCACGGTTCTGCCGGATATACTGTACTGGGTGGGGTGTGGGTGGGAGTGGGGGGGGGGGGGGGCACATCGACATTTTATGGTAAAAAGTCCCAGACGAGCATAAAAAATTTGGCACGTTCACCGATTCTCTTCGATCATGCTACATACCACATACCCCCACAGTGGCGTAGCCAGGATTTCCGAAAGGGGGTTTTGAAAAAAAAAATTCGTCGATGACCGCCAAGGGGGAGGATTTTCACCCCAAAAATCGTCTAAAAAATAAAAATTGCATGGAAATACTTTTTAAAAAAATTTTTCGCCGTCCAAGAGGGGTTTTAACCCCCCAAAGCCCCCTTCCCGCGGCTACGCCACTCCCCCCACGCCCAACCAAAAATTTCTCAACGGTTTTGCGCCAATCCCTCGAAGAGTCCCTCTACCAGAATGGGGGCATAACTCCCGTCCCCCCGTGGCTACGCCAATGAGTGCGACCGCATTACCGTAAGACCTCTAATATTCCAATAGAAGCCGGATCTCTGATACCGTACAGAGTCATTTATTTTCAGTAGAAGCCGGAGCGCGTGTTAGGAGTATTACGGTAATTTATAGTATACGGTAGCCACGGTAACGATTGTCTAAAACTTATCAAAGATGAATCTAATATATAGACAAGTAAGTAAGTAAGCAGATCTGTCGGTGTTTACCGTGAACGATCAGCCCGTCTGACCTTTGACACCAGACGTAACGCGAGTCACTCGACCAGTACGACGTGTGCCAGCTGTAGGTGGGGCAGTAGCCGCCCAAGCAGGGGCGGGTTTCGATGACGTCAGAGGGGCAGAGGGCGCCCCCCTCCTGCGGCTTCGCCAGTATCACGCGACTGCGGGTCTGTCGCCCCTCTGCAAGCAGACGACATTGAATACTACTACTACGGTAGTCCGAGAGGGCCATCTGGCTCGACGCGTCAAAAATTCGACACGAATTTTTTAATAAGAAAAAGTCCCCCATATACGAGTTTCAATATCTCTTTAGATTCAGCGAAAATATGAAAAAGAAGCTTATAGAAACGATAAAAGCTTGATTATAAATATCACTGGCGTAAACTTAGACGAAAAAGTGGAGGATCCAATCTTAAATACCACCCCTTCCTTCCCTATGGTAGCCTCTTAAAAAGTTGAGGGGGTATGAGTCTAGAAACCTAATAGAGGCTTGTGCCTATGATGCAAATTTTATTTTTCAAAATTAATTATTGTTAACGTCACAAAAAAACCGGTCCTCAACAGGCTTCCGTTGCAAATTTATTCTACTGCACGAAAATGTGCACCGTATGAGAAAAGTCACTGACATTGTATACGATAACGAACATAACAAATGCGAGATTTTAAGATTTTTATAGCTAATTTTCCGGCATATTCTACTGGTTTTATGCTTAACCCCTTGTCTGAGGCGTAGCATTGACCATCGGTGGTAGAAGCGGCACCATAGAAGTTAGTCATTAAATAAGTAAGTAAGTAAGTAGGTGAAGACCGACCAGTCTGGGGGCTGGCATCACAGAGCCGATGGCAAGGACCCCAATTAGACCACGGAGACACGTGACAATCATTGGGACAAGGAAATAAACAACTCTGTCTCAACTACAAGTAAAAACAACAGCACCTTTATCATAATCATCATCATCATCATCATCATCATCATCATCATCATCATCATCACCATCATCATCATCATCATCATCATCATCGTTATAATATACATTATTATAAATATTATCATCGTTATTAGTATCATTAACATCTTTTGATCATCATCATCTTCGTTGTCGTCGTCATTATCATCATTATCGTCGTCGTCGTCGTCGTTGTCGTCATTAACATCGTCATCATTATCATATTCGTTGTTGTGGTCATTGCCATCATATTTTCCCACTGACATGTTCTAAATACATTGTCCTCTAAATCAGAGCATTACAATTGCGTCAGTAATTAGAATTGAGAATAGAAATACGGAATAAGCAAAATTGACTAAGACGACGACTATGACGACTAAAAGACTAACTCGAAAATATGGTTTGGCGCGGACGTCACATAATCCGTCATCCGCTGTCACTCCGTCATGTCTCAGGCATGACAGAGCTCGTGACTGGGTTCCGTAGCCGCAAGAATTCGCCTGGAAAAATTACGTAACACTCATGAGAAGTCATCCTCTTTAAAATGTACTTCATGGAATGAAGATTTGCTGATTTAATGAATATAGCGGGGGTCGGATTCCCCACCCCCACCCCCCAGCCACACACATTTTTGTGAACTTCGGTGGGTATCGGACCTGTAAAGAAAAAATTTTCAACCCCCGTGTGAAATCGGAACTGAAGATTTTCCTCTTGGGGGTTACCTCCATTTGGCAAGGTTCCCATTCGGAAATACGCCATCGGAAGCACTCCCTGTAGGCGCAGTATCTCTGCTGGGTGAGGGGGTCGGGACAGTGGCGCCCTCTGTGCTGGGTCGAGACGAGAACGCTGCGAGATCTCGTTTGGACGCCTGAAAATAGCAGAAAACTACATCAACGTTAAGAACTTTAATTTCATTTCATTCATTACTATTTCTTATTACAGTAATCCGTTAATAGACGATTGAATACAGGTCGATTCTTAGACATTCGACGTCACGTTACCGGATCCAGTGCGAAAGTGCGCCACTCACCGAGGCCGCATGTCAAAGAGCACGGGGTCCAAGTCGTCCATTCGGACACGGTACAGTCGACCGGGCAGGGGATCTTGCAGGAGTCTTCGCTGATAAGCAAGGAGGGAAGGCCAATCGTCTGATAAGGAAACAAGATAGATAACAAAGAATCTTAGATGAATAATCTCTCTAAATTCCCCTAATTCCCTCCCCAGAATTGACCACCACTCCCTCCCTCCCTTCCTTCCCTTGGGAAGTCAAAGTCTCAAAGATCAAAACCGACGAGAAAATTTATCTAAAACAAATTATTTAGTCAGAACCACGGAACCAATCAGAAGGCAGACATGCGGGGGCAGATTTCTCAGAAACCAATGGGAGTGGATCTACCGACCCCGCCCTATTTTTTGCATCCAATGAGAGATCGTGCAGCTAGAAGCCAACATTTTCCACCCCATCCACCAGGGAAGAGACATAGTCCAATGCAAAAATTTGTGTCATTGCTGAATATTTTTTGGGGGGGAGGGATTTTGAGGGGGTTTGGCGGTGGGCGGGATCTCCCCCTATTTTGGTGGATTTTGAGGGGTTTTGAGGGAAATCTCCCCTCCCCCTAACAGACCTGGATAAAACACTGCGCCTGAGGGATCTTCTCCTATTTTGGGGGATTTTGAGGGGGTTTGAGGGGAATCTCTCCTCTCCCTAACAGACCTGAATAAAACACTGCGGGTTCTGACCTCCGGAAGAGCGTTGCAGAGTTCCCTGGACGTGACAATTCCGTCATCCCGGACGCACTCTCCGTAGCGTATCCGTCGTCCGGATCCACACTCCGTGTCGTCTCCGTAGGGCGTGCAGATGCTCCAGTTCGTCCACCGCCAGGTGTACGAGTGGCATCCGATCCCGGAGTCGCACCGTTCGAACTCCTCCAGGTGCGGACAGACGGTTCCAGATCCGGTGGCCGGATGTCGGATGATCGTCCGGAAACGCCGACGCCGGACGCTTCCGACGCATCCCTGTAAACCACAAAAGGTGGTGCCGCTCGAGGTTTTGAAATCCCGCAGATAAACGCAGACTTTGAAACCGGTAGAAACCGGTAGGTGACTTCCTTTTTAATATGAAATTCCTTTTCAGAACCCGTATTGGAGTATTAAGAAATACATAAATAAACACACAACAGAGAAAATAAGTAAAGTTATATTATAGTAGGTTATATATTATATAAATTATTTGTACAGTAGAACTTCGTTATATCGTACTTAGCGGGTCTGGAAAATTTAGTACGTTATATGATCTGAAGTACAGTGCGTATCTAATAACATCGTCTGCTTGTCTTGTCAACGTAAGCGCTTCATTCGGGACCGTACATATAACCGTCTCCGTTATAACGAAGCTCTACTGTATTAGCTTACATGTATATATCGCTGCATTGTTCGTATAATAGAAACTTTAGAATGGATAGAAGACTGCGCCCTAATTTAAATAAAAGACGGAAACCCAATTAGTAATTTTCTAGGTCGACCCGACCCATTTCCCGGTCACTCACCGCTTTGCAGTCCGACCAACCCGACCAGCTGGACACGACGCACTGACCAGGACAAGGCACGTGACAGTAGTTGATCTCGAAGGGTTTGGTCAGGTCGTCACATAGGTTCTCATCCACCTCGTGATCATCATCATCATCATCATCACCGCCACCACCACTGTCCACTCGCAGACATCTACGTCACCGAGGACACGTCATTTGGGTTGACACTCAGTTACAACGATCATCCAATATAATATTCTCAACTGCGTCTATTTTTATTAGACATTATTATTATTATTATTATTAGTAGTAGTAGTAGTAGTAGTAGTAGTATTATTATTATCATCATCATCATCATCATCATCATCATCATCATCATCATCATCATCATCATCATCATCATTATTATTATTATTATTATTATTATTATTATTATTATTATTATCATCATCATCATCATCATCATCATCATTGTAATCATCATCATCATCATCATCATCATCATCATCATCATCATCATTATTATTAATTAACTTCTATAGCGTCATTTTAGTACGTGTCAGTGTAGGTGGTTGCTCCACAATTAGATCGTAATCTACCGTTGCTAAATCCAATAATCCAATCCCATTGTCAATATCATAAGCAAATAATAAGTAAATTACTTATTAAGAACTCTTTGCAAAAATGTTCTGACGTGAAACCAAACACCGCTTCAAAGCGTATGTATGTGTGTGTGTGTGCTGGGTGGGTGAGGGGGGGCTGGGGGGGCGGGGTGCTTGTGGGCGGAAGGGTTTCAAATTTATTAAATAATTAAAAAGATAGCCGATCAACAGTAAAGTAAGTAAGAAAGCGAGTTTAAAAGAAATGAACGAAATTGGAAAGAAGAAGAAAAGTGACGGCCTGCCTGACGTTCCTTGACTGCATTCCCGCTCCGCATTCGGATTCAGAGGCAACGGTGGGAGTGCAGGCACTCCACTCCTCAGTATGCCAGTGATAATCGTCGCAGGCCAGGTGACAGGGGATAGACTGATGTTCCTATACCAACAACAACAACAATATCATCATAATCATCATCATCATAATTATCATCATCATAATTATCATCGTCATCACCATCAGCATCATCATCATCATCATCATCATCATCATCGTCATAATCATCATACCATCATCACCATCATCATCACGTTCGCTGTGCATGTGAATGTATATCGTACAGTGTTTATTCTAGCCCCCTTGACATTGAGGGGGGATTTTGAAATGTTTGGGGGGGACAAGGTTTGAGTTTCCACACGTTTGGAAGGGAAATTTCCACTCCCCCAGCCAACATCTAAAAAAATTTGGGGGGGGGGAATTTTCAAACTTTGGGGGGGGAAAATTCCCCCTAAGAAGGCCTAGAATAAACACTGTGTATCGTACTTCTCCGTCGGTGAGCGGGGGGCAGTCCCGGCCACCGTCCAGACTCGGTTCGATGACGTAGCGTGACCTTGACTTCAGCCCGTTTCCACATCGACCCTTTGGAAGACACGGTGACCACTCTGACCAGGAGCTCATGTGGCAATCACGAGGACACGACACGAAGCACATCTCCTCCATGAAATCTACGCAATCGACGCATCAATCAATCAATCAATCAATCAATCAATCAATCACTAAGACTATCAGGCGCCAATCAGTCAGACTGCAACGTTCTGTCTCCAGCGTTATTATTATTATTATTATTATTATTATTATTATTATTATTATCATTATCATCATCATCATCATCATCATCATCATCATCATCATCATCATCATCATTATTATTATTATTATTATTATTATTATTATTATTATTATTATTATTGGCTGATTTATCCAACGCTATAAGATGACTAAGACCATAGGCAAGAGCGATTTACAGTCCATCTCCGTAAAGTTCATTGTATCTATACATGCCTATTCATTTCTAACCAAGTATCTAGTATCAGCATCTATGATACATTTCACCTAGACGTCTGTATCCGTACCTTTGATATACTTAGATGTAGGCCTATAATGTATAGCCGCCATTATTATAGTTTGCAATATAGACACATTAATAGGGTGGAAAGTGACGGATTTTTCTAGTCAATTGACATCACTGCAAAGCGTTTGAGGGTTCTAAATAGAAATTTGGCTGAAAAATCGACATGAATGTTTGGGTCGCCCGAAAATTTTTCATGGACTATATTATAGTCCAGGGTGTTTTTCCGAAATTTGAGCGAAAATTTGTGGTGTCGTAGGGCTTTCATATTTGCACCGATTGAAGCCCAGTCGATGCCTACAAAGAATCTGGACCCGCATTTTGGATATCTATCAGGTGTCTGACTGCTTTAAAGGTTTGAAAGTCTATAGGCCTATCTCCTGGCAAGCATCGAGCCTACCTGACGCACTGCATATCGCTGCCGATGCGTTGTGGCCCTGGAGCGAGACGCAGACAAGGGCGTGGCTCCGTTTGCCCACCCCGCAGTAGCCGTGACCCGGTCGGCGCTGCCAGATGGCGTTCTGGTGCAGGAAGACGGAGAAGTCCTGGTCGACGTCCAGGACACAGTGCGACCAGAGACCGGTCAACTGGATCGAATGCTTCGGGCAGGTGCAGGGACGCTGTTCCAACAGAGGATACTTGAAGCGATCGTAGCAGTCGGCCATTCGGCTGGTCGTACCTTGAAACAGAAGTCACGTGACCAGATCTAGGCAGACCGGAGATGGCCGTGTGTTGGCTTGACCCATGGGTTGGGTTGAGATTGGTCAGAAGACTTGACCATATTTATGGTGGGTTGGGTCGGAAAATAAGACATGGTTTAAGAAATTGCAATGCATGCATTACGGTGGGATGGGTTGTGTAAAGAAACATCATTGCCGGCATGAGTTGGGTTGGAGATTTGATGGGTTGGGTTCTAAAAAAATGGACCCAGGCAGGCAGATGAAGAAAACTGCTGCTGCATTATAAACTTCTATAGCGCCATTCATCGCGTTAATGCGAATGTAATCCAGAATATAAAAAGGACTTGGCGAATATAATTCCATTACAGATGGTCACGTGATACTAAAAGATTAACAACGTGACAGCTAAAAGTATGGCCACGTGACATCGACTGAGCGAAAACGATCACGTGCCGAAAATAATGGTCACGTGACATTAGCGAGGGGGCGGCGAACAGACTTCGAGAGGATAGAATTTCCGGGTCGCCGCGACGTTTCGAAACATTAACCCCTGTATATTCTTGGTCGGAGGTCACTAGGGTCATATTCGACCCCTCCCCCCCCACCGCCCCGTACCCTACCTACCTTCCATGCTGCGCGTCCTCGTCTGATAACCGCTGCATCGTTCGGTGCACACGGTCCACGGGGTCCAGTCGGAGAAGCGGCAGGCGTCCTGGTCGCACCCCACCCGGCACGGCTGCGTGACCCCCGGGGCGGCGCCGGTCACGTGACTGGCGCAGACGTCGTTGGCGACGTACTCGTCCCTTTCGCCGATGCAACGAACCTCTGCGCGGGAAAAGACAAGCAGACGATCATAGAGAATGATGACGTCATATCTAGTTGACCTTATTGACCTCAAACGATCGGGCGATGTTCTTATAGCGGTTATTACAAATGGCATATCTTAACCTTGCTATTATTATTATTATTATTATTATTATTATTAGTAGTAGTAGTAGTAGTAGTAGTAGTAGTAGTAGTAGTAGTAGTAGTAGTAGTAGTAGTAGTAGTAGTAGTAGTAGTAGTAGTAGTAGTAGTAGTAGTAGTAGTAGTAGTAGTAGTAGTAGTAGTAGTAGTAGTAGTAGTAGTAGTAGTAGTAGTAGTAGTAGTAGTAGTAGTATATCTGAGTCATTATACAACAGGTTTTACAGACATCAAAAACAAGTTTTATAATTATTCGCTGTGTGTGAAAAGCCTAAAGAAGGCCTGTTGAATAACAGAGGGTTTTTATAGGCCCTAGATATGTCAAAATCTAATCGAATTGAAGAATGGCTCCGACAATATCCATATTTTCGTCTTGTTCCATCTTCATTGCTTTAAAATTTGCAAGAATAACCAACAATATCATTCTCTATTTCGGTCTACAGGGTTCCAAATAGAGCACTCTCAGCCATTTCATAATACACACTAACGCCATTGACTGTACGAGAACGAGGGACATCAACTAAATGAAAGTCCTGGCGAATATCTTGTGGAATGCCTAGTAGGGCGATCGAGGGAAGAGCCGCGTATTAATAATAATAATACTAATAATACTAATAATAATAATAATAATAATAATAATATTATTATTATTATTATTATTATTATTATTATTATTATTATTATTATTATTATTATCATCATCATCATCATCATCATCATCATCATCATCATTGGACATATTAGTGGTAGTAGTAGTAGTAGACTAGTAGTAGTAGTAGTAGTAGTATTGTTACTATTATTATTATTGTTATTATTGTTATTATTGTTATTATTGTTATTATTATTATTATTATTATTATTATTATTATTATTATTATTATTATTATTATTATTATTATTATTATTATTATTATTATTATTATTATTATTATTATCATCATCATCATCCTCATCATCATCATTATCGTTATTGTCATTATTATTATCATTATTATCATCATTGTTATCATTATTATTAGATGCTATGCGTAGACGAATTCAGAAAATACCAACAGGTAATTTATCCATTACGTCAAGTCGTGTTACATTGCTTTCGCAAATTCTATAGCTCCATTACATTAGCTAAGATCAGTGTCAAGAGCAGTTTAAAACATAAGCACTGTCATTTCGTTGCTCATTTACTTACTTACTTGTTTATTTATTTATATAGACAGCCGAAGATATACACAGACAATAAACAGTTAACACACAGCAACAGGAAGTCAACACAAAATCTCGGTCGCCCTGACCCAATTATTCTGGAAAGCCTATAAGTATAGGAGGAGGAGGAGGAGGAGGAGGAGGAGGAGGAGGTCGTGAACTCTGACCTCTGGCCTTGTAGCCGTTGCCGCATCGGTCGGCGTGGCTGTAGAACATGCACTGGCTCCACTCGGTGGCGTGCCATCGGTACTGGGGACAGCGGGCGAGGTTCATGCACGGCCTCTGCTCCGCCAGAGGGCCGCAGCCGGGCGCAAAGGATGGGACGCGAAGCACGAACCGATGGCGCCACTGCATCGGCAGGAACTCCGTCTCATCTGCCGACAACGACGACGACATCACCATCATCAGCATCATCATCACCATCATCATCATCACCATCATCATCATCATCATCATTATCAGCAGCAGCAGCATCGTCATCAGGGCCGGCCATTATCAAACCATTTTCATCCAGGGCCCCATGACTCTAAGGGGTAATGTATTGGCGATGACGTCTCTATGGCCAGGGGCCCCGCAAAATCTGAACTTTAATAATGATCGTCATCATCATCATCATCATCATCATCATCATTTTCATCGTCACCACTATCATCATCAACATCAACATAATTGTCATCATCATCATCATCATCATAATCATCATCATCATCATCATCATAATCATCATCATCATCATCGGGATCCCCCACTTTTTAATCGAAGTTGACGTGTTTCGACTTACCTGAGATGCAGGTAACGGCACAGTTGGACCATTCGGTGAACTCACTCAACTGGCACTGGACTGAACACGGCACTGAACAGTTGCGTGACGACGAAGGCATGTCCTCCAGGAGACACCTGGAAACAATCCGACGTCACAGAATTCACGAAACACTATACCACTCTCCCCGTCCCCGTTCTCCCGTTCCCTCCCCCCGCTGCCCCATCTGACCTGAGTGGCCACTTCAGTGTTCAGACATTTCATTCAGGGGCGTAGCCAGGAATTTGATTGGGGGGGGGCTGGGTATAATATGATTTGGGTGGTATAAATCTTTAAAAAACGTTGAAAATCTTTAAAAACACATTAAAACTTTAAGGTATCCTGATTGGGGGGGGGGTATATATACCGATATACCCCCGTCGCTACGCCCCTGATTGCACTGTAAATCGGATTCACTGTTTCGGAGTTAGATAGCCTGTGGCGCCTCCTGGATTCCGGAATATGGGGGGGGGGGAGGCGGCACATTGACAATGGTGAGTGCAGTTAGAACTAGCTCTGTCTTGTTTAAACATCGACCTCCCTTCTATTTTAGTCGTTAATTTTATTTTATTCATTCATTCCTTCATTCATTTATATCATCTCTCAATATTATATACAGTAGGACTTCGATATAACGGTCTCGGTTATAACTTATACTCGGCTGTAAAGTATACCGCAATGTACGTACGGTCCAGTATGATGCGCTGCCGTATTGGATATAACGTACCTCGGACATGGCGTACTAAATTTTACCCGCTAAGCGCGTTATAACGAATTTCTACTGTATACTTTATTTATCCATTTGTGCATTCATCATATATTCACGTTTCATGTAAAGCGCCCTTGATTTTGGCCCTTGCTAGGCAACGGCACTATATAATTTTTGTCATGAACAATTTATAACAATAGTAACTAGGCCTATATGTTATTGCATTGCATTTTTATGGTACAGGACGGCATGCAGATTGTCCTACTTACTTCTTGACCGGCTGTTTCTCTCCGTTGCTCTTGTAGCAGGCGACCTCTCGCGTCTGGAATCCCCCTCCGCATCCGTCTGGCGTCGAGCACTGGTCGCCTTGGCAACGCTGCTGGTCATGCAGCGGACGACATTCGCTCCAGACGGTCGTCTGCCAGTGATACGTGAAACACGGATTGTCGGCACAGCGCTCCTTTTCCACGAGCATCCTCACCGGAGGACACGGTGCGCCGTCTAGCGAGAGAAACACACGAAAAACATCGCATCCTGCTGTGGACAACCAGTAGATAACCAGTAGATAAGTGTTAGTCAATGGAAAACATAATCACAGTTAACATTTCAAGCCATCCAAATTTGTTTAATAATTATTATATTTGGGATAGATGTAATTCTGCAATTATCATAAGTAAGTAAGTAAGTAAGTAAGTATTCTGCATTCAAAACGGTTCATCCATGACAACCCTTTTTATTCTATAATGCTAATAATGCGTAGGATTTGTGCAAATACAAGCGCAACTTTGAGACTTATTTTGTCCTGTTAGAGATCGATTTCAAGCACCATATTGCGGCACTATCTTTAGCATTCTTCACTTCATCGGTATCAGTCGCTACTACAACGTAGGCCATCACATTCTGCATTTAAAACGTTTCATCCATGACAACCCTCTTTATTGTATAATGATCATAATGCATAGGGTTTGTGCAAATAAAAGCGCACTTTTGAGACTTTTTTCGCCCTGTTAGAGATCGATTTCAAGCACCATATTGAGGCACTATTTTTAGCATTCTTCACTTCATCGATATCAGTCGCTACTACAAACGTAGGCCATCACATTCTGCATTTAAAACGGTTCATCCATGACAACCCTCTTTATTGTATAATGCTCATAATGCATAGGGTTTGTGCAAATAAAAGCACACTTTTGAGACTTTTCGTCCTGTTAGAGATCGATTTCATGCACCATATTGAGCCATTATCTTTAGCATTCTTCACTTCATCGATATCAATCGCTACTACAAACGTAGGCCATCACATTCTGCATTTAAAACGTTTCATCCATGACAACCCTTTTTATTCTATAATGCTAATAATGCGTAGGATTTGTGCAAATACAAGCACAACTTTGAGACTTATTTTGTCCTGTTAGAGATCGATTTCAAGCACCATATTGAGGCACTATCTTTAGCATTCTTCACTTCATCGATATCAATCGCTACTACAAACGTAGGCCATCACATTCTGCATTTAAAACGTTTCATCCATGACAACCCTCTTTATTCTATATATAATGCAAAATCAGTCTACATTAGTGAGATTAAGTATTTTAGAGATCGATTTCAAGCACTATATTGGGCACTATCTTTTATATCATGATTATACAAATGCCATCACATTCTGCATTTAAAACGGTTCATTGTATAATGTTGTTTAGGGTTTAGTTCATTTTGAGGCTTATTTCGTCCTATTAGAGATCGATTTCAAGCACCATATTGATTTATTTTTAGCATTCTTCACTTCACCGATATCAGTCCTGGCTACAACGTAGAGCCATGACCATTCGGCATTTAAAACGTTTCATCCATGACAACCTCGATTCGATAATGCCGACATAGGTTCGTGCAAATAAAAGCACCCCGCAGCCCTGTTGGAGATCGATTTCAAGCACCATTGCGACCTATCGCATTCTCCACTTCATCGATATGTGACTACAAACGTTGGCCATCACATTCTGCATTTAAAACGGTTCATCCGACGGGATTGTATAATGATCATAATGCATAGGGTTTGTGTAAATAAAAGCAGACTTTTTGAAACTTTTACGCCCTGAAAAGATCGACAAACACCAAGATCCAAAACGAACTATCTTTGATTCTTCACTTCATCGATATCACACACAAACGAAAAGGCCATCAATTCTGCATTTAAAACGTTTCATCCACGATCAACAACCCTCTTTATTGTAATGATCATAAGCATAGGGTTTGTGCAAATCAACTTTTGAGGCTTAATCCATTCAGATCGATTTCAATCAATTGAGGCAATTTTTAGCATTCTTCACTTCACCGATATCAGTCGATACAACGTGAACATTCTGCATTTAAAACGTTTCATCCATGACAACCCTCTTTATTGTATAATGCTCATAATGCATAGGATTTGTGCAAATACAAGCGCACTTTCGAGACTTATTTCGTCCTGTTAGAGATCGATTTCAAGCACCATATTGAGCCACTACCTTTAGCATTCTTCACTTATCGATATCAGTCATACTACAAACGTAGGCCATCACATTGCATTTAAAACGGTTCATCCATGACAACCCTTTTATTATATAATTATAATATATGCAAATACAAGCGCACTTTTTGAGACTAATTTGTCCTGTAGAGACCGATTTCATGCACCATATTGCGGCACTATCTTTAGCATTCTTCACTTCATCGATATCAGTCGCTACTACAAACGTAGGCCATCACATTCTGCATTTAAAACGGTTCGTCCATGACAACCCTCCTTATTCTATAAGGCTAATGATGCGTAGGATTTGTGCAAATACAAGCGCACTTTTGAGACTAATTTCGTCCTGTTAGAGATCGATTTCATGCACCATATTGCGGCACTATCTTTAGCATTCTTCACTTCATCGATATCAGTCGCTACTACAAACGTAGGCCATCAATTGGCATTTAAAACGGTTCATCCATGATAATTTGAAATAATGCTTATTAATGCAGCACGGTTTGTATCGCACTTTTTGAGACTAATTTCGTCGTGTTAGAGATCGATTTTAAGCACCATATTGAGCCATTATCTTTAGCATTCTTCAGGGATCGATATCAATTTACAAACGTAGGCCATCACATTCTGCATTTAAAACGTTTCATCCATGACAACCCTCCTTATTCTATATACCCCAAAATCAGTCTACCTTAAAGTTTTTTATGTGGTTTATATGTGATTATATGTGCTTAATACGGTTGATGTTGTTTATAGTTCATATTCATTACTCTCCCCACCCCAATATTTATACTCCCCTCCTATAATTAGAAATCCTGGCTACGCCCTGTGAGACCCTGACCTTGTCCGGCGCTGGCCAGCACATCGCGGAACCTCGATCGATAGCCGACTATCCTGCCCGCCCCGCAGGTCTTCGAGCACTGCGACCAGTCGCTCCAGTCGGATGAATCGTTCACAAAAATGCACACTTCGACGGGACTGGGCGAATCGAAAAAGGACGTCGCCCTGAAAAGACACAACTTGTCAAGATCCAAAACGAATATGATCGACACACACACACACACACACTCCTCCCCTGAAAAATCAGTCAATCAATCAACTATCGATCAGTGAACTTACTAGCGACGCGTACTCCTATCGTGATGCCTAGGGCATCAGCCGACAGCGTATCAAATCCAACCCGAATTATATATACATATATATTTATTATATGTATATATTATATATATTATATATATGTGTGTATATATGTATGTATATACATAGATATACATACATACATATCAATTCACGAGATTTTACTTACATAGCTTATTATCGCGTGTAGTGTACTGTAACACGACAGCACATTCATTTATATAGCGCACACCCGGATGATTTCCAGAAAGTGTTCTACTTATAATACTACAAATAACACCAAATGGACGACAGGAAAATAATTTGAAAGAATTATTCGAGCAGTTTGTATCACGCGATTCACACGTGTACTACTACTCTTAAGTATAGGCCTACACTCAGGGACGTCACCCGGGGCAGGAGCCCCCATGAGAAAAACAAAATTTTTGCCGATACAGTAATTAGTTTTAAATGTAAATTTGGTTGGTAAAAACACTGAAAAAAATAGCAAAAAGGTCATCAATATATATAGGAGGGCTCAATGTCGAGTAAACTTAAGTAAATAACACAAAAATGCATTTTAAGCAAAAAAGGTCGTCAACTTTTTAAACTTGTAGATTAAAGTGTTTTGCCCCTCCCCTGAAAAACAGTCAAATGACGTATCTGTCTATAAAACTAGTTGACGCAGGCGGACGTCCTATTTCGTGCCTTCGCCGCACTGCATGTCAGAGCCTTGAGCTTGCAGTCGCTGGTTCGTCTTCCAGTTGCAGAGCATCACTGCAGGTCTGGGTCTCGTTCAGGTGTGGACATGGCGAGCCCCCGTTCTGCGGGAACCGTAGGACGGTCCTCACCCGATATATAGAAAATATAGTTATATATTTATATAATATATATATATATATATATATATATATATATAATTTCGTTATAACGCACTCAGCGGGTCTGTTATAGGATTTAGGACGTTATATGATCCGAGATATACACTGTACTTTATATCGGGCATGGACATGGGTTGGGTCGACCCATCGTTTGGGTTGGGTGAGATATTTCCATGTTTATGGTGGGTTGGGTTCAATCAATCAATCAATCAATCACTTTATTAGTATCGAAGTCAGAACCAAAGATTATTAATATTACAATTCAATATCGGAAAAATAGCTGTAAAGACAAATGCAAAAGTGTTTCATATTTCGATATTAGACATATTAGATATTTGATATATTAAAATTGACGTTAAAGTATCAGGATACTAAAAGGGAGAAACAGGAGGAGAAGAGAAGCAATCTTTGTCCAAAACCTGCATTCCCTATAAATCAATATATGATATACAAATTCAAATATTCGAGATAAGAGTGCAATTTTTTTAAAAGAAATAACTATAATTGTACAAATACATGTATGATTTTTAAAAAACACTGATAGATTATTTCACATGTTGTAGAGCACAAATTTTAACATATGTTTAAATTGCATGCCCTATATTGCGTGATTGGTCGGGGGGTTTGGTGTTAAAACGCAAGTCCCTACGTGGTCCTTCGACTTGACTTGTTCCTCTCGAGTCGACATTTGTCCGGGAGACATTCGCTCCATTGACTCCACTCGGACACCAGACAGTCCAACGGACAGGAAACGGCGCAGAGACGAATGTGGACTGGCGGTTCCGTCAGACAGAAGAAATCGCTGACGGGAACCGAATCTAACATTGCGCAATAGAAGTTAAAGTGGTCCGTAATGTAATGTAACGTCAAATTGAGTACGCCATATTCGACGTACGTTATTATATCCAGTACCATTCAATACGGTAGCGCATCACACGGGACCGTATATATTGCGGTGATTTATTACCGAGTATGCGTCATACCCGAGTCTGCTTTATAAGGACGTTCTACTGCAGGCATAATATGGTTAAAAGACGCTATAACTAAAGGAATAATAATAATAACGCAGTCTAAAAATCGATTTCAGTTTAATTAACCCCTTAACTGGGTATTTAACTGTAACTCAAAGTAAAATGAACGGATATATCCGGGGTCCCCAGTTAAGGGGTTAATAAGTAATGGCATAGACAGACACAAAGTAACTTTCGGAAATGGAGGCCTATACCACTTAACACCATTACACGAGTTTTCTTTGCTTTCCCATCTCTGATGCTAGGCCTACTGATGAAAAAAGAAAATTTAAGAACAGATTCTCGTGTCTCGGATCATGCCACCAATTTTACATCTGCAGCCTTGTATAGAGAAACCCTGCATCGAGTCGGGTAAGACAAAAATTCTGGATTACTGCACTGCTTAGAGCGCGTTCGATTAAACTGACAGTCTAGGCTATTTGGGAATTCCGATGCTGTTTGGCGTATATACGTGATAAGCATCTTCTGTCGGCGTAAAATGGTTGCCTGAGTCTTAGAGGCAGGCATGCAAGCCAATGCATCGGCGTCATTGCACTGATCTTCAACCGATAAGTGCGTTGTCAAACCTGTCGGTCAGAGAGACCCGACTGTCTGAATAGTAATATTATCTCACCCGAAAAACACGGTCTCCAATTTTGAGCCAAGATTTCGACAGAATTCTAACCATAACTAGTATAGCATACTAGTATATAATATAGTACAGGACAGTGTCATACTGTGCCATTTTCAAATCATTTTTGTTACAACGTAGCTTACCTGAAACTGTTAGCAAACGGGGTTCTATTTTGGATATATACCCAGATATCAGACGGCTCTAGGATTTGGCAATCACCCCATTCGCCAACTATCCATTTATATCTAGAATGGAAGGAAAGATAAAAATTTGTTGTTTAATAGAATAAACATAGATATTAATCGTTCAATAGGGTCTTTTGAAGGGAGCCACAAGGGGCAGGTTTCTCAAAAGGGGCACGGGCCACTGAGTTTTAAGTCAAGGGATTTTGCCACGTTGATTTGCAAAAAAAATCGGACAATACTAAATTTTTGAATGTGTTGTTTAAGATTTTCAAAGATTTAGAAAGATTTGTAAGTAGTCTCCCAAATCACATTAACCCAAAAATTAAAATCCTGGATACCGTAAACATACAAGCCCCTTGGTAAAACAAATACCTGAAACAGTGACACAAAGCATCGTTCTAGTTTTGGATTCCTGTAAACGAAACAAAATATCAGACATAGAGTTGTTGAGTGTTAATCAATCACCCCGAGAAGAACAACTATCCATTTATATCTAGAATGTAAGGGAAAATATTAAAATCATAAATATTATACATAGAATAAACATAGATATATAATCGCTAAATGTGGCAACATCATTTGAAGGAGAGCTACAAGAATATACGGTTTTAGAAAAAGATTAAGGCGCACACGAGTTTTAAGTCACGGGACATTCTATGGTGGATAAGCCAGGGCAAAAAGATGGCGTTTTAATCATGTTCTAAAATCTGTAATGAATTTGCAATGCGCTGAGGCAATGAGGTCCAGAGTTTGGGGCGGCTACTGAGAAAGCACGAGTACCAAGAACTGTCCGAGTATGAGAGAGGAAGAGAACTATTGCAGACGAGGATCCGGTCGAGTATTTCTTTGTTCCTACATAGTGTTTTGAAAGAAGGTAGCTAGGTTCCTAGCAAGTATGGGGTCGTCCATAAATTACGTAACGCGATTTTGGCACTTTTTGACCCCCTCAACCCCTACGTAACGCGACGTAACAAAACGTAAGACCCCCTAACATATGACGTAAACAACGGGCCGACCCCCATTTTCGTCTTTCGAAAAGTCTTGACAAGCCAAAAAAAATTTTTCCTCTCGAAAAACCCTGACAAGCAAAAAAGGTCATCCTTGTATTTCTTTCCTCTCCAAATTATCCCTGATAAGCAAATAAAAGGTCAAAGGTCATAACTTAAATTATTTTTGCGTTACGTCACATTTACGGACCCCCCTCTCCCCGTCGTTACACTTCGTAACAAATGGCCGGACCCCCCACCCCCACCCCAACCGCGTTACGTAATTTATGGACGACCCCTAAAGTGTTTTAAAGTAGAACTGTCTAGAATGTTTCCAACAACTCACTTTTGACAAAATCCTTCGTCTGAATCAGAATGTGAATCGTTCGAGAGTTGTTTTCGAGAACAGACGTCCTTCCTGCGTTCGTTGTTCGCTTTCTCTGCGTTCGAGTTTCGATTTGGCGCCGTCGGGCCATGTGACCGAAGGACGTACTGCGATTGGCTGAAGTCCGTCCAATCGGAGATCAGGTCGGCTTCGCAGAAACTTTCGGACAAAACGCACAGCTCACCGATCGCTGGTTTCTTCGTATGAGAACAGAAACTGAAAGAACACACACACACACATCGTCACAAATGTTTGAACCCCTCGTAAGTGCGTGACGTCATTTATGGACGGCCCCTTAAAATGCCTTAACTAATTGGACAATTGAAAACAATATTAGGAACAATGAAAAACTAGAGTTACATAGTTGTTGTTCAAAAGTAATGGATACAGACTTGTATCGTAATCCTAACTTAACTGAATAACAAAGTAACAGTGTTAAGAGTAATTATTTATTAATTAAAGCATTACACAATGAGTCGGCAGCCTACATATTCGAGTTGCTCGTACAATTTTCAGCAGCAAAAAAATATATTCAACAATTTGCTAATGTATCATATATTTACAAGTGCTAGTTGGAAACTTCAGATACCGAATGGGAAAGCAAGGACTACATATTGATGATAAAGAGAGTTGTTTATTGTATTTGTATACTGTCTTTGTATACTGTCTTTGTATATTGTATTTGTATACTGTCTTTGTATACTGTCTTTGTATATTGTATTTGTATACTGTATACTGTCGGTGTGTACCTTTTCTCCATTGTTTGTCCGTTTACGTTGATGCAGTCGACAGTTCTCCGGCGTTGACCAAGCACTGATCGAAACCCGCGACTGGACAGTTTGTCCCCGCTGTAGAAGGCGGTACAGTCGGTCCACTGGCCGAGACGGTACCTGAAGTTCGTGTGTCGGTACTCCCTGCACTCGTCCCTCTCGGGGCAGGCGCTCGTCTCGACCAGCCGGGTGCAGTTGGCACCGCCGCCGGACGGGCCGGATAGGACCGACCGGTGCCGGACCTTCCAGCGGGTCCAGCACGAGTCGCAGGCGGTCAGCGGTCCGAAGTCGGTAACCACGCAGTCCCGAGGACAGTCCGACAGCCGGCAGACGCGCTGGGCGGGCGGGGCGGCGACGAAGTGCCTGCACACCTGGTCGTCCTCGGGCGCGGCCAGGTGGAGGTTACCGCAGGTCGAGACGCAGGAGACGTTGCGGGACTGGATGCCGTAGTCGTCGGCGCAGGGGACGGGGCGGTCGGGCGGCGACCGGCAGCGGGACCACGGACCGACCGTCCAGCGGTACATGTGGACGTGGTGGTCGCAGACGCGGAAGCAGTCGCGGACGGCGGGGGGTCTGTCCGCCGCCGCCGCCGGGCAGAGGGTGTCGTTGGCGGCGAGACGGCCGCTGAGTCGGTGGGTGCAGGTCAGAGGACGAATCTGTTGACCGCCGGGGCCGCAGTATTGGTGCCAACAATCACCCCATGGACCTGTAAAACAAAAGGACAAAAAATACTCTGACATTTGAAGATTATAATATTATTATACGAAACAGCCTCAATAGGAAAGGTTTTTTATTATTATTATTATTATTATTATTATTATTATTATTATTAGTAGTAGTAGTAGTAGTAGTAGTAGTAGCAGCAGCAGCAGCAGCAGCAGTAGCAGTAGTAGCAGCAGCAGCAGCAGCAGTAGCAGCAGCAGCAGCAGACCAGCAGCAGCAGCAGCAGCAGCAGCAGCAGCAGCAGCAGCAGCAGCAGCAGCAGCAGCAGCAGCAGCAGCAGCAGCAGCAGCAGCAGCAGCAGCAGTAGTAGCAGTAGCAGTAGCAGCAGCAGCAGCAGCAGTAGCAGTAGTAGCAGTAGCAGTAGCAGTAGGATCAGCAGGATCAGCAGCAATAGTATTAATAGCAATGATGAGGCAATTTATACAGCGTCGCGTACGTGCAAAGGCCAGCTGCCGAAGAAGAAGAGGGCAATGAAGAAATTAACGTTATAAGATGCGCTGATGATAGGGTGAGGCTGAGGCTGATACGCGATGCGTGAGTGGAGAACATAAGCGAGACCAACCAATGAGTCGAATGAGAGCGCAAAGAAGGAAAATGGAGAAAGTCATTTCAGAACTGACGACCACAAAGACGATAAAGAGACATTCGTAATTAAAGAGGAAGAGACAATTTCGATCAATAATAATAATAATAATAATAATTAATAATAATTAATAATCAATAATAATAATAATAATAATAATAATAATAATAATAATGATAATAATAATAATAATAATAATAATAATAATAATAATAATAAATAAACCAGTGATGCTACTACTACTACTACTATAGTATACTACTACTACTACTACTACTACTACTACTACTACTACTACTACTACTACTACTACTACTACTACTACTACTAATAATAATAATAATAATAATAATAATAATAATAATAATAATAATAAACCAGTGATACTATTGTGATATTGGAAAGACGACAAGACGATGGGGGCGTTAAGGCGTTGTGACATCCTTTTGGGTGTCTGGCTTTTTGTGTCGGCGTGTGACGAGAGGAGGGGGTCAAAAACTGCCAAAGTCGCGTGACGTCATTTATGGACGGCCCCCATGATCTTCATCAGTGCACCCCACTCCATAGCAGAATTAAGAGGTTGCCAATTTTCGTTCTTTTCTCCACACCTGCGCCGTATCAATCGATCACTCGACTTCTATGGCGCCACTGTCATAATGCTTAGGGTATCGGCAGATGGCGCACCAAATTCAATCCGTATAAGAGCTAGCCAGGTGAAACCGGAATGGTGTCTCGTGTATAGCCCCCCGGATTCTGCTGGACAGTTAAAAATGAAAGCTTACTGGCATATTTTTGGCAGTTTAGGAAAATCTCCAAGATGTGAAGCTATCCACCCACCCCAATTTTGCAAAGCATCTGTCACCCCCTCAAACCGCCGCCATCGCCCCACCCCGCCCCACCCCACCCCATCCCAACGAACTTCACGCAATGCAGCAATCCGCACTGAAGTTAGATTCGAGAATTCGCTTCACGATTGACTTGTGCTTTATTCGATGCGGCGAAGCCAGAGACAGAGAGACAGAGACAGAGACAACGACAGAGACAGGGAGGCACTTGGGTAATCCGCGTGTAACACCTCATTTCCCATGATGCACCGGAACTCCGATTTCGGGTTATTCCTAGAGGCATCAACGTGGTTTTATCGAAATCTCCATTGCATTCTGCTGCGAGAGACAGAGACAAATGACAGGAAATCAGCGGCCATCTATCGACGAAAATGTGAGCTCCTATGTAAACGATAGATTATATATCCCTGTCGAAAGGCATAAAAGGTATATACACTCACTATATCTTATATTATATATATATATATATATATATATATATATATATATATATATATTCACACAGATATGATATGAATAGAATATCAGTAGCCGGCAGTATGTATTGGATGGCTTAATAAGAGTAAACGTGTTGGATCGGGTGCCGATAAAAAGTGTGGCCCTGGGCTAGATCCTGAATAACTGGCCCCTGATTACTGGATATAAAGTGGTGATTATCTGCTAACAAGCTCCGCCCACTTTGATGGAACGCCGATTCTCCATTAATAGCGATGTGTCGCCGTGTCACCGAACGGACCGAGCGCCTTCTAATGGAATTGGGAATCTCTTTCATGGGCAGGAATCACAACCCGGATGATGCGACGCACATATGCGAGGCTTTGCATGCCGAAGACACGGTTCTATGGCGGATGATTGGCCCCTCTGGGGCCAAGACTTCGGGCGTAAACAACTCGCGAGAGAATCCCAATTGAATGGAAGGTGATTGGGACCTTCTGAAACAAGGTCAAACAGCGCCAGACGGCTCCTTCTAGCACGAGATTGCATGACACAGGGGGCAAAAAATACTTTCGAGTTGACTTGCAAAGAGACAAATTAGATCGCTGCAGCCTGACAAATAATTAAACCAATAACTCCGAACTGTGTGAGATCATATTCCTAATAGCGAGCATTTACTGAGGTCCAAGTAAGGAGTGATAGGCCTATTGAAATCAGTTAAGCATTGACAATACTAACCAGTGGTCGAGCGTCAGAATTGACATGATTAAATCTGCAGCCACCTTTTATCGCTATCTTTTTTAAAAAATTGATAAATTTTCGAATTTTTGCACCATCTTGCTCCGACTGATAGATTAAATTTATTCAGCCCAGTGTTAAGAGACTGCAGATAGAACGACAAACGTGTTCCGCTAAACAGCGTCATTATTTTTTTGCTCAATTATGCGTCAGCGTCATAAGCCGTCCGCCTGGCTATAGGGGGTGCGTAATAAACAATGACGCCGTTTAGAGGAACGATTTTTTCCGTCCGCTTCGATGTCTATTAACGCCGGGCACGATTAATTAATCTGCTAATCGAGAGGAATGGGCGAATGGCGGGTCTTAATTAAGACCCCACAAGGAGAGAGGCAGGCGAACATGAATAAAGACCCAGCGGTGCGAACAACAACAGCAGCAGCAGCAGCAGCAGCAATAATACGATCTCCATGAGAAGATGCTTGTCTCGACCGTTATACGAGGAACAGAACAGAGGCACGATGCTGAAGAATCGTTGTACGGGCGCCATAAAATCTGTATCTCGCTCTATAATAAATAACCGTCTTCGGTGGTGGCCGTTACTGGAAGGGAAGGGAGAGGAGGAGGAGGAGGAGGAGGGGGTGGAGGAGAAGGAGGAGATGGGGATGGAGACTGGAAGAAGCGGCGAGTGGACGGATGGTCGGAGACGACCGTCGATATCGATTCGTCGATCTCAATTCGCCTGGGAAAAGTAAGTGAGGCATATCTTTTTACCTAGGGATCGTAGGTCGTCATCAGTTACTTGACACCGACAGCTCCAGATGTCCGCGTGGCCGGCGCCGTGGACCGGGCTCTTATCGACTATGAGCGATAATGGGGAAGGAGAGAGATAGAGGAAGAGAAGTAGGAGGAGGAGGAAGAGGAGGAGGAGGAGGAGGAGGAGGAGGAGACGAAGGATGTAGGGGAGGAAAGAGTTCGAGGATGAGCTCGTCGGAAATACGTCATCGAAACGCCTTGGATCGGGATACTCGATGATTGGTAACACGGCGACGGCCGGATTCGCGCCGCGGACCGGACAAACGGAGCCGGTCGGGCAGACGATATTATTGAACGTCGTCGTCTGCTCGGCGGGCGGACGGCGGCGCGCCTATAGGAAGAGGAATTCGGATAGAAGTTTATTAAAGTCGTTTGAGAAGCAGACGTCAGTTTGATGCATTCGACATCGATTTCTGCCGCGAAAATATATATATATACGGCGTTTTGTTGTTGGCAGACGATTCTTTCTGAAACAGTATCTATCATCTTCACGGAAATTTTTTTCAGTCGCCCTGTAGTGGCAGCATCCATCGGCTCAGATCCTTGCCAGGCCAAACGAGTGAATAAATTTAGTTGTATCACAGCTTTTGGCCAATCTTTAGTCAATCACCATTAAACTTTTAAGCAGACATCAGTGCTCGCGGTTTAGCTCTAATATTTGCTCAGTAGCAGTGGCGGCTCCACTGGGGGGAGGGGGCAGGGGGGCCCGTGCCCCCTCTATTGAGTGCCTGGCCCCCAGTGTCCCCCCCAGTTGGGACCCTATACTTAATGCTACATACATTAAACAACAAATGGTTGGTCCCCCATGATTATAAGTTGCCACCCCAACGCCCCCCCCCCACTTGCCAAATCCTAGAGCCGCCACTGCTCAGTAGCGTCTACGGTCTGGAAGCTCACGGTGCTCCCCAAATGGGATGTTCTTGTCTGTTTATAGGGTAATCCCAGGGGTGTAGCGACGGAGGTTATATCGGTATATATAGCCCTCCCAAATCAGACTACCTTAAAATTTTTAATGTGTTTTATAAGATTTTCAAAGTTTTTAAAGAATTATAGCCCTCTCCACACACACACAATCACATTATACCCCCGAAATCAAGTTCCTGGCTACGCCCCTGGGCACTCCCTCCGATTATGGAACCCTGGCTACGCCCAAATGGGATGTGGGCGGCAGTGTCTGGATGGTGTCCTATATTCTAGAACCCTGGTGGTTGAAAGGGAGAAGATCCAAGTCTTATGTCCTTGCGCTAAATCGATTCCTGCAAAGAAATGCTATAAGCAATAAAGAATAAGAACAAGAAGCGTAGAATGACGTATGCCAGCCAAAATGCCTGCATGCATGACTATAGTCTAAAGAACTAAAGAGTCCGCTATAGATTTTAGAAACCCTCATATTCGCCTATTGATCCGGATATTGATCCAATGGATCGGGATCCTGTCTCCTGGAAGAGGGAATATTATTCAAAAGGAACAAGGCTTTGCAGGCGTGTTATTGCATATTTCGATTAAGGAGACGCCGTCTTAGGAAAGACTAAAGAAATAAGATGGACAGAGTGTCAAACAAATTGCCCTTGGATTGATGTTTATAATTCGGGTCCGAGTGATAAATGTTTTGCCCAGTGGCGCAGTAAAGGGGGTGATTGGGGGGGGGGGTTAAAATGGTGGGGGTTAAAATCCCCTTGGCTGCGGACGAAAAATTTTTACATGCTTTTCCATACATTTTTCATTTTCGGACGCGATTTTGGGGGTCAAACCCCCTTGGCTGGCTGCCGATTGGAAAAAAATTTCTAAGTGCTATAGAAATTAGAAAAAATTAGAAAGAATACGAAACTGACGACCTTTTTCTTTTTTTTGCCTGCCTAGCGTACTTATCGGGTCTGTAAAATTTAGTACGGTATATCCGAGGTACTTTATATCCAATACCATCCACTATTACGGAAGCGCATCACATGGGACCGTACATTGCGGTATTTATAACCGAGCGTATATGCGCTATAACCAAGTCCGCTATAACGAAGTTCAACTGTATAATCCAAGGCGTTCTTATTTAAATTCTTTTCTTACCTGGAGTCCACGAATATTCTGAATTACCGACTTTTCCCGCTCCAGTTCCTTTATGTAGCGCCAGGAGAACAATCACCGGTAAGATGAAACGATCCAACATGTCGCCGTCTATTCCAATTCTCTGCAACGCCCTTTTCCTATTCTCGCTGTTACTTATTTCAACTAACATACTTATCAAAGCGTCAAATTTTCTTCATATGGTCGACTATTCAAAACTGTATTATTATTATTAGAGATTAACATTATTAATCGGACTTTTGAAATAATTCTAACCTAAGGCATCGGTCTTAAAGCTGTTTAGCCTACAATAATTAAACTAGTAGGCCTACACAGTAGTGTGTGTGTGTGTTCGTATGCTTGTTTCGATGCTTTTGTACAACACTGTAGTAGCCAGAGTCCAGGTGCTTTTGTGATCCGTACTATCTGGTCCAAACTTCGAGTATCTAGTTCTCTGCCCTCCTCGTATTGTTGCTGGCGATTCGAAGGCCGGGATAAGAACTCCGTGTCGTCGGTGAGTTGTTGACGTCCCAGCTGCTACTGTTGTTGGTGAGAGCGCCCGACGGGCGAGTGGAGACTGTGCGGTCTTATTGGCACGGAGCACGTCCAGGAGGCAAGAGCAGTGTATTATGTTTGTGTGTGCGCTTTAGTTCTGGAAAAAGAGATGCTTCCCAGTGCATGTGTGTGTGTGTGTATGTGTGTGTTTTGTATATATATATATATATATATATATATATATATATATATATATATATATATGTGTGTGTGTGTGTGTATTGTAAGCGGAAAACTACAGCGGCGCTATTGCTCTGTTATCGCCAGATATGGGTTCAATCTTTCCGCGATTAGTCCAATGCCATGCACCAACATTATCGCTATCCATGCAGTGGCGTAGCCAGGATTTTCGGAAGGTGGTTTTGATTTTGGTTTTGACCGTGACCAACGTTGGAAAAATCTTGACAAGCAAAAAAGCACTATCGTCTCTAGTTTTTTTCCCGACAAGCAAAAAAAGTCCTCGCCTCTTCAACCGTTACATTTTTTTAGCCAAGAGGATTTCAAAGTCGAAGAATTTCTTCAAATTCGATTTTTAGAATTTTACCACATCTAGCCACTGTCGCTATCATCATCGTTGTCGTCATCATTCAGCAGAACGTCGTTGTCATTTTCCTCAGTAAGTTCATTTAACAGCGAACTTAATAAATATGTTAAGTTGTTAATTATAAAACTTGTTCTGATAGTCTATAGACTGTTTTCTTACTTGCTATTTGTTTATTTATGTCGAAAGAATAATAAACCACTGCTCAAAAATTGTGAACACACGTGGATTTCGAAGCAAAACGTTTTTTAAGGCTTGTTAAAACATTAAACATTGCAATCACAACCAAGAACATCAATACTGTATTTTTTCATTAATTATACTATTCTACGATTGATGTAGAGAAGGCTATAGATATCAAAATTCAGAAGACTGTTGAAACAATTTTATCCACATTTTCTTGTTGTCCCCATCTTCATTGATCCATTATTTCTGCATTGTACATCAATCGTAGAATAGTATAATTAATGAGTCGAACACAGGACCGCTGAGTTTTAAATCTTATTTTGATTATTCTTACAAAATCCAAAGCAAGAAGATGGAACAAGAGGAAAATGTGGATTTTTCGAAGAATCTTCAAATCGATTAGGCGCCTAGGCCTATGCTCTATTCAGCAGAACTCCTCGATTTTCTCAGAGACGAATTAATTATCTTTGTTGTCTATAAAACCTGTTGTATAATGAACCAGATATCCTAATACGCGGCTCTTCCTCGATCTCCTACTAGGCATTCCACAAGATATTCGGTGCCAGGACTTTCATTTAGTTCAGGTCTCTCGTTCTCGTGCAGTCAATGGCGTTAGTGTGTTGAAATGGCTGGGAGTGCTCTATTTTGAACCCAGGTGGAAATTGAGAATGATATTATTGATTATTCTTGCAAAATTTAAAGCAACCGGGGGTGGTCGAAGAATGTCTGCAAATCGATTAGAATTCCATATCAGACGACTTCAGCAGAACAATCAGGCAACGGTGTCTTGCTTTGTTGTCTATAAAACCTGTTGTATAATCAGACATCTTCAATCGGCTCTTTCCTCGTTGCCCTACGGTTGCAAGATATTCGTCTTTCATTTAGTTGATATCCCTCGTTCTCCTGCAGTCATTGGCGTTGTTAGTGTGTACATGTAGATCCATTATTTCTGCATTGGGCTCGTAGGAGTCGAACACCGGACCGCTGAGTTTTAAATCTTATTTGAGCCGAGAGATGGATCGCTTTCAACCGTTCTAATGTAAACGGCGCCCTGCCTCGCTTGACTCCTCGTTCTCAGAGACGGAGTGATCTGGTTACCATGGTGCATGACAAACTCGGCCCCCCTTCCCTGATCCACCGAGTGCCAATTTTAGTGTCCCACCGGGCGGAACATTAGTTAAGCGACGGGGGGGGGGCGGTCTGTCCCAGACGACTTCCCGCAATCAGGCAACGGTGTCTAGACGTGAGGCGGAACTCAGCCCTCCTTCAATCGGATCTCTGGTTGTTTCCCGGTTGTGATAGCGTCCGAGTTTCTACAGACGAAGACAATTTCATTCGAACCGGAGGGTAGCGGGTTCGAATCTGACCTCGGACAAGTTGTTCACTTCTGAATTGCTCAGCACTTAACGATTCTTCACGTTGTGAACGACTTAACCAAGTAATAATAATAATATTAATAATAGTAATAATAAAAATAATAATACAGTAATAATAATACAGTAATAATAATAATAATAATAATAATAATAATATTATTATTATTATTATTATTATTATTATTATTATTATTATTATTATTATTACTACTATTATTATTAAGTCCGTGTTGTAACGGAGTTTCTAAGCTATTTTGTTGTAATTATAGATTGTATCTTATTCTTCCAACATCTCCTCATGTCTTTCGATCTAGACATAAAGCATTGATCCACTCTGCATAATTATATCGATGTCGGTTTGTTTCTCTTTTTCCTGCCGCCTCCCCTTAGTGGTCACCAGCCCCCACTCTGGAATTAACTGCCAGCTTCACACGTCGGTTTCCCGTTTGTATTCTCAGCCAAAGACCTACTACATCTTCACCGAAATCACTAAGTATCGACAGCGTCCATAAGAAGAACCGTCATAAAAGAGCGCTATATAAATTTACCATGGCATTGCGGACTCACCCCCAGTACCCCACCCCAGTCCCCCTCCTCTTTTTCTTCACCGCCCGCCGCTAGAACGTATTAACCGGCGGAAGTTACAGTCTCGAAAGTTTCTCACCTGTCGCGAGGGGAGAGAGAGAGGGAGAGGGAGAGGAATTGGGGTGGGGTGAAGGTGGATGCGGGGATGGGGGGGGGGAGAGGGTAGGATGGAAAGGTCCGTTGCTTAATGTAGCTATTCCACGTCGGCCGGGCGTGTGGACAGTAAATGCGGTCGGAGGATTAACCGACCGTCCGGGGTTTAATCCGCGGTCGTATCGACGGGGACAAACGAAGGCGCTACTTAAATGCGCGCCGGCGCTGCATAAAAATGCGCACCGGCGCGCTTATGTCGTCGACGCAGGCCGTAAACCGTGTTACCTCTGTATTACGCCCTACTGTTGTAGCCGCTTAATACGGGGGGGGGACCTTCTTGCGCCCTTAACAATGCATTTCGCGACGCCCTCATACAGACGTCGGTCCACAGAATCGACCGGGAAGGACCTCTTAGGATAATCTACTGACCGGAATTTCCCCCATTTCCCCCGGGGAAGGCGATTTATGGGCTGTGACGTACGAGGGGTCATCAAGGTCGTTGGGTTTTAGCTGATCAAATTTTGACGGCCAGTCGTAGGCGGAAGGGGCGTATCTTATTCGAGATTGGACTTGACTTTTGGTAGTATTTGAAAAGCAGTCTGAATCTTTTAAGTGATTTCACAGTTGGTTGATATCTTCACGATGGAACTATTTGACTGAAATATGCAAATATATTGGCCTAAATTGGGGAATACATTTTCTTGCCAACTTTCCCAACAACCTGGCAACAGGGAAGCTGACTTTCCAACGAATCTTCTAGGCTTTCTTCCCCAGGAATATTACAGAATCGAACTGAATGTTAGTCTATGCATTGTACGCAAACGCGACAATCTAAGAAACTTTTACGGAACGAATAAAGTTTTGCGTTTTGTGAAATCGCTTATTTACAAGCATTCTTAATGAAAATCCGTTCTGCAAATGTCAGAAAACATGATAATACAGCATCAAAACACAAGGTTTTCTCGAAATTTCATTGAATTAATTCTATTATAATTAGTACAGAGATTAACGCAACGCCTGAGTTTTTTACTTGAAAAAATTGTTTACGCCACTGGGCGATAAACGACCGTTGATAGCCCATCGTTGTTTATGTCGTTGCGTTGCAAACAGTTTTCTTTGCGTATAAACATCGACGCCGAGTCGTGTGATTTGTCGGAGGATTTGACTAATTGTCGGTAAATTTATTCGATTTACTCCTCCGAAGAAAAGAGAAAAAAACGCGTCTTAGCGGCGTTCCCGTGCGGAATGCCTTCTGCCATCTGCGTCCCGCGACCAATTGCATCGGGTCGAAGGTGGATTCGTCGCGGAGATAAAGGAGGAGGCGAAGACGGGCGATGTTTACAGAGAGCATAAGACGTCGGCCGTCGTCGGGAGACCGGACGGACGGACGGCGAGGATCGAGGAGGAGCCCAACGGCCTCCCCTCGGAGCGAGTCGTCGACGGCAGCGGATCGGTGGCATCACGGCCGGCCGGCGTCGGATCGCCTTCGCGGCCTTCGCTTTTCTCGCATTCACGGCGCACTATAATACGCGCGGCGACGGAGCACTCGTTCCTCACTCTCCGCGGCACAATGCCCGACCGGACCAACGATCGCAACGGGCGTCGCTTTATTCAATCTATATGTAAATCAATGTAATTGTATTGTAACCGCCGGCTTAAATAAGTCAGCCGGCCTTCCTCTTGTGGCGGCGGCGGAGGAGGAACGGAAAAGAAGGGAAGTGAAGGGAAGGAAGGGTAGGGAAAGAGGGAGGCCCCCCGTCAGATGCGACCGCCGATAGAACCCGGGAACGAGTGGCGATGAAGAGAGGGGCTGATGGAACCGCTCCGGGGAGGACGAGGAGGAGCAGTAGAAGGTCGGTGGTGGGTGGGTGGGGTTGACCAGTGTCGGGATGGGGTGGGGGAGAAGGGAGGGATGACGAAACCCCTTCAAGAATTGGTGCAATTATTTGGCAGACTCCGCGGTTGATTTGTTATTCGAGGCAGCAGCGGCACAACATACGGCGACGGTCGAAGAGTGACCGCCTCAGAAACAAAGATGACAACGCCGGCGCCGATGAGTGACCAGAGACGATCTAGTCACGTGACGGTCGGGTTGACAAGCGTAATGGCGACGTCGTGGAAGATGACGAGGAGAGGGGGGAGGGATGACGAAGACGCAAGCCATTTATTTGATTGACTCTAATATTCGGTTAATCTGATATCTGTGTGTTGACTTGTCGTCCCTCTTATTAACTTCATTTCCCTTCAACGGCAACCTAAAAATTAAACCTAAAAAACTCACTACAAACCCAAAAAACCTAAAAAACAAAAAAACCTAAAAACCCTAAAAACCCATAAAACCCAAAACCCCAAAAACCTAAAAGCTAAAAACCTAAAAACCTAAAACCCAAAAAAAACCCTAAAAACCTAAAACACCTAAAAACTAAAAACCCTTAAAACCCTAAAACCCTAAAAACCTAAAACCCTAAAACCTAAAAACCTAAAAACCTAAAAAAAAAACCCTAAAACCCTAAAAACAAAAAAAACCCTAAAAACCCAAAAAAAACTAAAAAAACTAAAAAAACCCTAAAACCCTAAAAACCTAAAAAAACCTAAAAACCTAAAAAAAAAACCTAAAAAAAAAGCTAAAAAAACCCCTAAAAACCCTAAAAAAAAAAACCCTAAAAAAAACCCTAAAAACCAAAAACCCTAAAAACACAAAACTAAAAAAAACCTAAAAACCCCTAAAAACCTAAACACTCTAAAAACCCTAAAACCCTAAAAATCCTAACAACCTAAAAACCCCAAAAACCATAAAAACCCCAAAAACCATAAAAACCCTAAAAACCCTAAAACCCTAAAAACCCTAAAAGCCCTAAAAACCCAAAAAACCTAAACACTCTAAAACCCATAAAAACCCAAAAACCCTAAAAACCCTAAAAACACAAAAAACCTAAAAACCCTAAAAACCTAAAAACCCTAAACACTAACAAAACCCAAAAATAAAAAACCCAAAAACCCAAAAACCCTAAAAACCTAAAAAAAGCTAAAAACCTAAACACTTTTCTGCTAAAAACATTCATTTTGTGCAACATTCATTCGAGCCTCAAACATATCATCTTTCATCATCTTGCGAATGAATGTTGCAGAAAAAGAGGATTGGTTTTCTTTTAAAGAAGTGGTAACGAAATTTCTTGGAAATCATAAGGATCCGAACTTCAGATATATCGTTGCAAACATGCTCACCAAACTAAAAACCTTGGGTTTTTAGCTTTTAGGGTTTTTAGGGTTTTGGGGTTTTTAGGGTTTTTGGGTTTTTAGGGTTTTTAGAGTGTTTAGGTTTTTAGGGTTTTTAGGTTTTTAGGGTTTTTAGGGTTTTTAGGTTTTTAGGTTTTAGGGTTTAGGGTTTTTAGGGTTTTTGGGTTTTTAGGTTTTAGGGTTTTTAGGGGTTTTGGGTTTTTAGGGTTTTTAGGTTTTTTGGGCTTTAGAGAATTGATTATTAATTATTACTGTACATGGTTGTTAAACTGCTGCTGTCTGTGTTACTGCCTCCATCTCGGTGTGTTTCATCGGTGCCAATTGGGATATTTCCTCTTTTGCATTTAACCCTTTAACTGGGGATCCCGGATATATCCGTCCATTTTACATTGAGTTACAGTTAAATACACGGTTAAGGGGTTAAATTAAAGACCTTTTTTCTGGAACAGTTCTCAAACTTTAAATTCTCCTCTTTCGTCAGTCCGTCCATTCATAACGCACACACACACATCGCAGCGGCAACATCATCATTCGCTTTTCCATTACCACCAGGATTTCCTTTCCAGCTTCCACCACTCACTCCTCTTCCAACCGCCTCTCCCCCCCACCCACCCCTTCCGTCCCAGTTCCTCCATATTGTCTCCAAGACCGAAACGTGGACAACAATCTACATGACGTCACCGACCACGACGACCTCTTGCGACGACGACGGCGATCGAAGTCACGCGGCGCCGCCGGAAGTTGTTCTCGCTTCATATTACTTCCGGTGACCCCGACGACCTTGGATTTAACGCTGCCGTAAAGCGCCGACCCGGACGAAGGTCGACGAACTGCTCCGGAGTCAGCCGAAGACACCCGAACGGGCCAGAGAGAGGAAGGCTCACGTAGTCGGAATTAGAGAGAGAGAGAGAGAGAGAGAGAGAGAGAGAGAGAGAGGGAGAGAGGGAGAGAGATAATTAAGAAATTGATTACGTGCGGGAAATTAGTAATCAATCAAAAGTTATTGCAGATTGGAAGACGACGCCGGAGAAAAGCAATTACCTTGTTCGATTATAGTTAAATGAACAAAGCGTGCAAGCGAGAACATGATGTACGATCAGACATACAAGCAGACAGGGACACAGACAGACAGACAGACAGACAGACAGACAGACAGACAGACAACGAGACAAGCAGAAAAACATCATATAGACAGAGGCAGACATATAGATAGAAGGATTGATTGACTGATTGATTGAGTGAGTGAGTGGAGTGAGAGTGATTGCGTGATTGATTGATTGATAGGCAGACAAACAGACAGACAAACAGAGAAATAGACAGACAGACACGCAGGCAGACACATACAGGCAGAGGAATCCACACAGAACTATGAGATGAGCAGAGAAATAGTCGGGCATAAAGGGAGATAACTGTTTTTCAAACGTGACTGTGTTTTTATATCGTATTCTATGCCAGATCTGCATAGAGTTTTCTCAGATAAACGTGACAGGTCGAAAAAAAGAAGTATCTATGGAGACCGAAGTGCTGACTAGACAGAGTGAATAGACATAGTGCTGAATAGACATAGTGCTCTGTCAGTTAGACTCGCTGCAGATAAGAGCATTGATAAGAGCATTGATAAGAGAATTGATAAGAGCATTGATAAGAGAATTGATAAGAGCATTGATAAGAGCATTGATAAGGTTGAAGAAATGGAACAGGATTTTCAAGTGCATTTTCAGTTATCTTTCCGCCGAGCTTGAAAAAACTTATTATCCACCAGGGGCGTAGCCAGGAATTTGATTTGGGAAAATATAAATATTATTTTGGGTTGGGGGTATAAATGTCAACTATAAACCACATAAACCATATAAACCACATAGAAAACTTTCAGGTAGACTTTTTGGGGTATATATACCGATATACCGCCCCCGTCGCTTCGCCCCTGTTATTCGATGCAGACATGTCATCGAATTCTTTTCCAATTTATCAAAAAGTTTTTAAAAAAATCTTGTTTCAATATTACGCCAGAGGATGCACAAAACAGACAAACATATACAGAGACAGACAGACAGACAGACAGACAGAAACAGACGGACAGACAGGCGGACAGACACGGAAGAAACATTTGAAACAGCAGCTGGGTGAAATACAGTCATTTCTTTTGCAGAAGGCAATCGCCGAATGTCGGCTGAGTATTGGGGGCGAGGGGGCGGATGGGCGATATTTTATGCGCGCCAAGTCTCGCCGTGTCTCAGCGCTTATCGTCTGATCTCGAGATTGACGCTATGTAAATTCAGGCGACGTCTGCCAAAGAGACGCACGAGGAATTCATTTTCGCCAGCAGCAGCAGCAGGCGCTAATGAACTGTAAGATCTCGCGGTAAAGCTAAGTCAGCCGAATCCTAAGTTAGTCTCTCTGTCTGTCTGTCTCTCTCTCTGTCTGTGTCTATGTCTCTGTCTGTCTCTCTGTCTCTGTCTGTCTCTGTCTGTCTCTGTCTATCTCTCTGTCTCTGTCTGTCTCTGTCTGTCTCTGTCTATCTCTCTGTCTCTGTCTATCCTCTCTGTCCCTCTCTCTATCTGTCTGTCTGTCTCTCTCCCTCTCTCTGTCTGTCTGTCTCTCTCTCTCTCTCTCTCTCTCTCTCTCTCTCTCAGTCACTATGTCTCTATGTATCTTTATCTCTGTCTCTGTGTGTCTGTCTGCTTGCCTGTATGTTTCTCTCTCTCTGCTGTCTCTGTATGTATGTCTGTCTGTTTCTCTCACCTTTCCTCGCTAAATTTTTCTCCCTTTTCTCCTGACATTCTAGATGTCCTTTGATGTTTCTGTACTTCCTGTAATGGTTATCAGAACGCACAACGTTTCAGCGCTTTTTGCGTTGCCCAGGTGAAGACGTGCCACTATTCCCACTATTCGCGTATCCCAGGATGGTTCCGCATCATCCATTATCTATTGGCTGTCGAAGGGGGGATCAATGGTATGTTAATCCCCGAAGGTCACCGGCGGGAGAAACACCCCACTTTTCCTTCCCCTCCCTACCCTCCCCCATTTAAGGCGCGAGAGAGAACCCCAAGATTTTGAAAATCCGGTTTCGAAACAAGCTTTTTGGTTCAGTTAAAAATACGTCTTTAAGTTGAAATTCTGGCAATAAAGCGATAAACAGATTGCCTCTAGAACACGTTGGCGCTATATATATATATATATATATATATATATATATATATATATATATATATATATATATATGGTCTCGTGTCCCCGTTTAAACGGGCACGTATAACCGCTCTAATCCCAGCGACATGGCACTCACTAACCCCTACACCAACACACCCCATCACCCCCCCATCCCACCCCAGGGTGCATCTGAGTCGACAACGATTTGCTCAGAGATTTCTGCCCGTTTTTAATGGCCCGCGGGGCGTTAAACGCGTTACACACGAACCAACACAGCCAGCCAGCCAGCCAGCCAGCCAGCGGGCCGTTTAGCCGTTTACAACTCAATACGAAATGCGATAACGCCCCGTAAAACATTCCAATTTGCCGCCGCCGCCGCCCCGGTTGGTTGCCTAGCAACGCCGAAGAGAAGACGTCTGCCGCCGCCGTCGGTGACGTCATCGGCATAACGCCCGAGTAATAACCCCAGGACCCGGTCGTCCGCTACTTTGGCGGGAAGCGCCATTTCTCTGCGTCTGATTCAATCGGACCGTTTTACTTCGACGCTGTGACGACGAGACTGGTACCCCGATTTCCACTAGATATATATATATATATATATATATATATAATGTATGTATACGCTGGTTCCCTGTTTTCAACAATGAATGCGCGTAATTGCAGTTTCTCTCTCTCTCTCTCTCTCTCTCTCGTCTGCCAACCTCTAATCGGCGGTAATGGGGACTGGGGAAGTGGGGGGGGGAGGAGGAAGGGCGAGGGAAAGGGAGGGAAGGCACCGTAATGTATGGGTTGGAACTTCGACTAATTTGAGGCCCACTTGCGCCCGGAAAGGGAGAATTTATCTGCGAAACGAGAGGGGAAGTAGAAGATGGATGGATGGATGGAGCGACGAAGAAGGGAAAAGGAGGGTCGAGGAGGACAAGACGTGAGAACTGCGTGCATTGCGGCTAATGCATCGGGACCAGACAGACGACGACGAAGCAAAACGCATTTATGTAGCGCGCTGCGTTTCAACAGAGAATTCCGAATTCACTTCGACGAAAACGAAAAGCAAACGTCACACGCATTTATCCAGAATACAAGAAAAACACCGAGTAACGATTACTGTACATACTTTCCACTCTCAAGATAATGCAGCCAACAATTAAATCTTTTCAACTCGCAATGCATCAGGAATGCGAAATTAACACAATATTATTTAGTAGTAGTAGTAGTAGTAGTAGTAGTAGTAGTACTACTACTAGTAGTAGTAGTAGTAGTAGTAGTAGTAGTAGTAGTAGTAGTAGTAGTAGTATAATAATAAGTAATAATAATAATAATAATAATAATAATAATAATAATGACAGACCAGTAGTAGTAGCAGGCGCAGCAGCAGCAGCCCAGTAGTAGCAGTAGCAGTAGCAGTAGTAGCCCAGTAGCAGCAGCAGTAGCAGTAGCAGCACAGCAGTAGTAGTTGTTGTTGTTGCAACAGTAGCAGCAGTAGTAGTAGTAGTAGTAGTAGTAGTAGTAGTAGTAGTAGTAGTAGTAGTAGTAGTAGTAGCAGTAATTGTTGTTGTTTTTGTAGTAGTAGCAGTGTTTATGTATCGCCCTTCCTGAAGATAAACAGCGTTCAGGAGCGAACCCGGGACAGCATGGCGACCGGAGCGCTCTATACATGTCCGTAGACAATGAGACATTAGCCTTATTTCTGCTTTAACCCCTTAACCGTGTATTTAACTGTAACTCAGTGTAAAATGGACGGATATATCCGGGATCCCCAGTTAAGGGGTTAATCCAACAGACACTGATTCTTTTTATTGCCGACCTCAGCGCTTTCGAAAGAATGGCGCTACATAAACTGAGCCATTAATAACACTTAGAGCCCACCATAGAGAAGCAGCATAAGCGACAGAATACATCATAGATATCTTACATGCACAGCCATGCAGCCGGGAACATTGTTTTCAAGAATCACGTGACCGACCGTCACGTGGTCATCTGGAAGGTTCGAAGCTCGACTAATTTGACCATTTTGACCCGACCCGACCAGTTACGGACGACCAGCGCTTGTCGTTGTCTGCGCTGACCTCCGGCGGAAAAACGGCTGTCGCCATGGCAACAGAGACGCCCTCTCTCTCTCTCTCTCAACCCCACCCCCCGTTTTATTTACGATGACCCTTCACGTTTCTCCCATTTTCTTCCCTTCCCTTCCTCTCCTCCCCTCCTTTTTGTAGAATCTGACCCCTGACGAAAGGTGAAGGACCGAAAATCGATGCCGGGATCTGCACGCGGCGGTTCCATGACGACGCGTTGCCATGACGACGACGACGACGACGACGCTTCCATGACAACGTCGATCTTAAAACGGACGAAATGCTTAACGAGATTGACGAGCATTCGATGCGATAAGCGATCGCAGACGATCAAAACGCACCGAGTGCAGTAAGAAATATGGAAATGATCGTTCGTCGATATGAAAATAGCGTGATAAAATTCACAGAAAATTAAATTCGATTGAAATCTACAGGGTGGCGCAAAAATACCGGACTTTATTAAATGTCAAACATAACCATGTGCCTAGTTCGGTTTTTTTTGCGCCACCCTGTATTTTCTTATGTGCTGTCCGCTGTGTGTTTAAATCGAAAATAGTCCAATTTTAAAATTCCACGTCTGTTTCAAAAGCTACCAAGCACCGATTTTCTGGAACGAGCATAAAAATGTCAGTTAAATTGGCACCAATGATTTTCCCAAGGTAGAGGGGTCCTGTTACTAAGGCACCATTGAGCCTATTGTGAAACTATCGATACCGGGCAATTGTACCGGAAGTAAATAAGTTGGTGGAAAATTATACCAAAGTGGACGCCCAAAACAACTATCCACCCCCACATCCTTCGCCCCACCCCAACCCCACGATCCGTATTGGACCTGATGCAAGTATCTCTTAGCATCAGCCCAGCAGCAGTCCAGCACCGTACGGGATCGGGTGCGAAATGTAGCGGCGTTAAGCTACACTTTCGTCGCATTTACCAATCTGTTACCACCACCACCATTACCACTACCACTACCACCACCTCTTCCACCGCCGCTAACACCTTGTCTTCCACCATTACCACATCTACGACGTCGTTGTTCGCTAGATGGCGATTTATGTGGCGCTATTAATTCGCAGCCCCCGCTCGGACCGCCGGAAGTCGTTCGGAAACGATCCAGTGCGCATGCGCAGAGCGAAAGATTGCTCGCTAATGCATCGAACAGCGGACTACAATGCGCTGAAGATCGTATTACTTCGGCTCTTGTACGTTATACACACACACACACACACACACACACACACAGAGAGAGAGAGAGAGAGAGAGAGAGAGAGAGAGAGACACTAACAGCACAGTACAATGGCACAATACGATAGGCAGTTATCGACGACGATTACCGCTCTTTGTCTTTCTATCTTCTGCCTGCTGTTGTGTTATTATAGCGCATTTTAACGCAACGATTTAATATATATATATATATATATATATATATATACGTGAAATTGTTCCTTTTATATAAAGCAAAATGCAAAGTTTTAACAAAATCTGTCAATATTTTAGTAGTTGCACAACGCTGTTAAAACAATGCCTTATTTGCATCGAACTTGCTTAGAACTAGAATCAGTAACAGTGTGTCAAGTTTGGTTACTGTGTGACAATTTTAGGTTTTTTAGTTATATATATAATATGATCTTTGATTATATACACATTACATATTCTATGCAATATTGAATAGGCTACTTTAGTGCCTATAGGTATTGTGAAACTGCTTGGTGTTCCTAAGATTCCAAACGGCACTGGAGAAGCGCAGGCATCAGCAGTGTTCCATTTGATCGAAGAGAGAAAGAGCATTCATTCAATGTGTTTTATACAGGCCTGATGAAGGAGCAGAAGATGAGATCTCCTCCCTTTAGCCCCAAACACAAATGGGCCTGGGTCTAATATCAAATTATTTGAAAGATTTTCTAAAAATCCATTGAAATTATAAAAGGCGACCTGCCAACAGCTGCAACTATTTCATCCCAGAGATGACACACATTTTTGCACCTTGATACTGCTGGTCAAAATCTTCCACCTCAGTTCAGACTTCAGCAGGAGAACTGGCAGGTCTCAACAAAAGACTCCAGGCATGGAGTCTGGATAAATGACAAGGAGAGAGAGTTCAACAAAGATGAGAGAGAAAAGAGAGAGAACTTATTGAGAGAGAGCAAACAGGCAAAGAGATTCTAGACATTGGAAATAAGCAGAGTCACTTTGTATCTGCCAGCACCATTTCTTTGAGACAGATTTTCTGTCTCTAGATCCATCCATTTGGGACAGTAAAGAATCATATTGGCAGCTCAGTCACGTTAAGTGAAACATTGTAAACGATTTCAGAAGAACGTGGTCTTCCCTCAACCCAAGACATTCAACTCGACGCTGACAAACTTTGCAATACTTTACTCATCGAAAACATTTTGCATAAAAATGTTATTGTTCAGTAGCTTAGCAGTCACTGACACTTTGACTCTGATGTTAATAACCATTAATGACATTGCGTTATAATTGGCTGACAACGTTTGGAAAAGGTCGGCAAAAATACATCATAATAATGGTAAAAATTTTCATGGGTTATTCATTTGTGTATATGAACAAAATGCAAGGGTGAGACTTTAACAATTCTGAAATTTATTTTTTATTGGCACCCTATATATATATATATAGAGAGAGAGAGAGAGAGAGAGAGAGAGAGAGAGAGCAGTGTTTTATACAGGCCTGATAGGAGAGAATCCCCAAACACAAATCCCTCCCCAAATCCCAGCACACATTTTTGCATTGAACTGTGTCTCTTCCACTCACAATTCCTCCTAAAAGACCAGGAGTCTGGATAAATACACCGAGAGAGAGAGAGAGAGAGAGAGAGAGAGAGAGAGAGAGAGAGAGAGAGGAGAGAGAGAGAGAGGCAGACAGACAGAGACATGTCAGAGACGGACAGATTTTACGACTGTTAAAACATTTGCACGGATTTCATTCGAAATTTTCTTCCCTCAAAATACCATTCCCTTTGCTTTCTGTTGACCTATGCTGCTGCTGCTGCTGCTGCTCTGATGGAAGATGGAAAAAGGAGGCAAAAAGATGAACGCAACGTTCGAGAAAATGGACCTGGATTCTAAGGGGGAAGTGACCATTTTCGAATGGGGGGAGGGGGCAACTGTCTTCTGGAAAGGGGCGGGGGTGTCATTGGCGACATGGGCGCCTGTCTGGGGGCAAAAGATCCAAGGAACTGTCCCGCGGGACGTCGGATGAAAAGGGGAACAATCCGTCAGCGGCTTTCCCTCGGGAAAGAGTCCGCAGGGAAACGCAAGAACAGAACAAGAACCGCAGTCATCTTCCTCTCCCCCTCCCCCTCTCTCTCTCTCTATCTCCCTTCCTCTCTCCCTCCCCTACTCTTTCTCTTCGCAGCTATCATCTTCTTTGTTTGTCCAGCGATGTCTAAACTTTAACGAAAGAATGCATTAAAAAATTACAATAATTATATTAACTGAGCTTAATTAATTAATACCGGAATTGTGCCGTTTCTTAATTTCATTTACTGTAAACACACCCTGTACGGTAATAACTGTGCTGTTTGGCAGACAACAGTGTATTGCATTTTCTTGTATAATAACGTGATTTCGAGTGGTTTAGTGTGCTAAAACTCAACATTTAGTAGTCTATAGTCTTCGTCCAAACTGTTCCATTTCGCCACAACTCATGCATTATACAATCTCTTCGTTGGCCGCACCCTATATATATGCTTGAACAATGGTATTATTTGCACTTGTAGCATTTTTGTAGCGCGTGCATATCGCCTCTTGTATTTCTACCGAGCGGCCCCTTGTGCTGCTAAAGACTAAAGTGTGCTAATGTAAATTATCGATCATAATATTATAGGCCTACTTTCCCAGTCACGATTTAGCATGTTTCTACCAAATCTCCACTTTCTATGTCTGACTGTCTGTCTGTCTATCTCTGTCTCTCTATCTCTGTCTGTCTGTCTGTCTTTCTTTCTTCTCTTTTCGTATACCTTAAATTATGGCATCCATTGATCATCTCCGTTGCTCGTCTTTGCATTTTTCCTTAAGAGCTTTATATCTTTTTTCTGATATGGACTCTCTCTGCCTGAACACATTATTCTATATAGATGAGACTGTTCTATATATCGTCTGATATATAGTTTTACGGTATCGATAATTCTCTGACACTGATGAAGACGATGACGATGAAGATGGTGATGATGATGATGATGATGATGATGGTGGTGGTGGTGGTGATGATTTTGGTATTGAAATGCGAATTGTATACCGTTAATTTGCGCAGAGATATAATAAGCTTCGTTATTTTTAAAAGAACAAACGTCCTATGGATAAATTCAGCCTCTGAACATTATGGTTCCCCTGGAGTTCGCCGCTGGAGATTTTACAATCCCAGAGAGCCAATCATTCAGAATTGTATTCTCCGCCTCTGTCTTGTCTGTCTGTCTGTCTGTCTGTCTGTCTGTCTCTCTCTCTCTGTCTCTGTCTCTCTTTCTCTTTCTCTTTCTCAGACGAGTGAGATCCGGAAATTATTGACCGCCAAACGCCGAATTACGCCCGTCGCACCTGACGCCACTCTGCATGCCCCCGTACCTCAGGACAATTTGTGGCCGCGGTCGACTGGTGCCTTGTCCCTCCTCTTCCGGCCGCCATTTTGTATTTTGCGAACGAAAACCAGCATTTTCGAAGACACGTATATATAGGCCCTAATATTTCATAGAATTCTGTGAATCTATCTATCTAAAGTAGGTCTTCATACTGCAACAATATAGGTTTATATATAGTATCGTGCACTTAAAATCCAGTGCACTGAATATGGCGCTATATAAATTAGATTTCTCGCGTTTTCACGGACGAATACATGCGCCTATATATATATATATATATATATATATATATATATATATATATATATATGAATATGGAGCCATGCACTTTGGTGCTGCTTTTGAAAGCGCTATAGAAATCAACGAGATCTTACTTATTTTCTGCCAATAATGGCCAGATAATGAAGCGAAAACGTAGCACATATACAATAATCACTGCTAAGTACGAGAATTAATTGCATATCATCGATTTGCGTTAAAATTAACTAATTAATTATAAGTTAATGCTGCCGAATAGACAGCAGTTTTTCGATTACAAAAATATTAATTAGTGCTGACAGTGCAAGAAAACCGTAAACTATCTTGCCAATCAGAAGATTTGTGCATATATATATATAACCCACCCCCAACATCCCTGTATTCTAATTATATATATAATGTATATCTTGCTAGTTAGAAGCAGTATGCATACGTATAAATATATATATTCTAATTATAGAAATATATATACATATATCTTGCCAGTTAGAAGCAATATATATATATATATTCTAATTATATATAATGTATATCTTGCTTCTAACTTGCCAGTTAGAAGCAGTATCCATACGTGTATATATATATATATCTTGCCAGTTAGAAGCACTATGCATATGTATAATCTATATACTATATATTTATATATATATTCTAATTATATATATATATATATATGTCAGCGAGAAGCATGAAAATAAGTTTTTCCTGCCCTTGTTGCCTTTCTAAGATTGTGTTACATTACATCACGAATCGTTACGTTACACGTGCTAGAAGGGAAATATATTGAAGATCGTTGAAATAAGATCTTAGCACAGACATAATTATTTCTGACGAAATACGCCGACGTACCACGTGACAGCGGCCGAGAAAACTGCACACGTGACCGCCATCGGCGTCACGTGACGTCCTGGGCACGCCCTTCGAATAATATTCTATTATGGATTCACTGTCGCCGCTCCCAGATCGGAAATTAATATCGGGGAGTTACGACGGGTTGGGGGGTGGGAGGGGTGGGTGGGAGGTGGGGGTAGCCACCGTCGACGTGATCGCCCTTTAGCGGGGGCCAGAGCCCGGGGCCTGGGGGTGGTGGGGGTTGGGCGGTCCCTCAAGCCCCGTCCGGGACGTGATTAGCGACCTGTTGGGTCGAAGGTCGGCCGGAGACGATCGGAAATCGACGGAACCACACACACACACACACGGGAGGCGATTGCGTCATCACTCATCCGCGGAGATAAACGCAGTACTGGGAAAGTATGCGTCGACTGCCCAATGACTCGGTACTCCTCCTCCTCCTCCTCCTCCTCCTCAAGTACATTTTCGAGACAACAGTGCTGGTTAATTAACTCGGCAATTTCAATTTGCAACATCCCCCATTCCCCCACCTCTCCCACCCCCACCCCCACCCGAATGAGAGCAGAGGGGATTGATCGAAGATTAGTAAGTATGATAGTCGGATTTCTCGTTCGACGTTTGAATCGCACCGTCGTCGTCATCGATACGGTCCCCCTTTCGTCCACCCCACCCCACCCCCCACCCCACCCCACTCCTCATAACCCCGCCGTTCCCGGTCTTACCCCGCTGGCCCCACTCCCGCCCCCGCCCCGTCCCCGCTTTTCCCGGGGAATCAATTATGTTTTGTGCCTTGCGTCTTTTATCCGCGGGGATCAAGAACATAGGCACGGTGCCTTTGGGCGTCAAGATTTTCACGTCAGATGCGCAGAAATTTACCGACCTATTTTATCTCTCGCACGTCGACACGTTGGCGGCGGCGGCGGCGGCGGCGGCGGCGGCGGCGGGCGGCGGCGGCGGCGGCGGAGCGATGCGAAAGTTCGGTGCTTCGGCTGCGGCGGCGGCGGAGGAGGAGGAGGAGGAGGAGGAGGACTTAGCGCGGAGTCGTAAAAGACTCTTCTTCGCCGAGCGGAGCAGACGATTCAATCAGAAAAAGAGCGGGAAAATGAAGGGGTGAAGGATGGATGGATGGATGGATGGATGGAAGCAAGGAGGGAGAGAGAGAGGGAAGAGAGGAGAGGCGCTGGAGAACTTGGAGAGAGATTGTAGGCGATGCGATGGAGAAGGAGGAGACAGAGAAAGAGGAAGAGGAGGAGGAGGAGGAGGAGGAGGGAAGGAGAAGGGTAGAAAGAGAGGAATAGACACGTGACAAAAAACAAAGCGCGAAAACAATGGAACTTTGGGAAATTTGGGAACTTTGGGAGAGAGAGAGAGAGAAATAAATCGTCATCATCGTCATAAGCACAACCATAATCATCATCATCATCATCATCATCATCATCATCAGCAGCAGCAGCAGCAGCGCCATTGTAATAACGTTTTTACATCAGTCGATGGTTTGAATCGTACTTCCTCATGCAGACAAAGACAGAGAGAAGGAAAGACAGAGACAGAGAGAAACATTTAAAGATCATCTGATAGAAGTGTCGGTACGAATGTGGTACGTGACGATTCGCCAATTTTTGTCACGTACCTGTGGAGCGCCAAAAACAAATAGGAAATCGAACCAAAGGAAGTCTGCATGGTTGAGTGACGCTCAGGAAACGCCGTTGGTCACGCTCGGACGGTCACGCATGACAGGTAAACACTGGAAAAGCCGGCAACATTTACGAGTCTGCATGGTGCTTTCCACTTTGAAGCACCTATATAGGTCTGTACTATAAAGCTTATTGGCTGGAAAGGAGTTTAGTTTTGTGGTTATTTCTAGAATTAGCAATTTGGGGAGTGGGGTGGGGTGTCGGTATATGTTGGGGGTACCATCCATGCCGAAAATGTCTGACTAGCAAAAAAAGTTCATCCCAGGCTCAGCTTGGGAAGGGGGGGGGGTGTTGGGGTGCCAGTCTCTAATTAGGGGGGTGGTGGTGTTGGGGGTGTTAGGGGTGGGTGTAAAAATATCCATGGTAACTGGGATATCGATCTGTGATGCACGGTACAAGCTATACTGCGATGCGGGTTGTAAAGATGATTGATTTTAGACGGCACTATGTGGTTGCTATCTTTTTAAATTGTTGGTCTCAATTAGACAGATCATCAGAATATTTTATATAAATATTACTAAGTAGTTAATTAATAGCCTTGCTCAACAAGTGTACTATATGCAACAGAACTTCGTTATAGCGTATTTAACTGGTCTGTAGAAATTTAGTACGGCATGTCCGAGGTACGTTTCAGCCAATAGCCCAATACCATCTAATACGGTAGCGCATAGTATAATATTCGTTTCTCTCTCTCTTCTTCTTCTTCTTCTTCTTCTTCTTCTTCTTTTCTCTCTCTCACTCTTTCTTTTTTCTCTCTCTCCTTCTCAGTGGCGTAGCAACATTGGTGCAAACCGGTGCTATTGCACCGGTCGGACCGACCAGGACAACTTGTGCAAATCGTGTAAATCCGATGAGATTTTTATTGCGGGTGGGGGTGGGGAGGGGGTGAACCTGGTATTTTAGGTTCTACAAGACTGTAACTGGTTGGTTACAACTTTTCGCGCCAAACTGGCTTCTCCAGTCGGGCAGGCTCAAGCTGTACTGCGTTTAGTCTCGTCGTTACCGCATAGCATCTGGCATGACCCAATGGAATGCGCTGATAAAGAAGGCTGCCAGCCCCTACTATCTCAAGTTCGGAGCAGAAGATCCCCGCTGTGTCTGCTACGATGACACACAAACACAATAGCTACATATTCCTAGTTCAGGATCCGATTGGCATTGGTTTCAGTGTATCAGTTGGAGAGGGATGGTTTTCCGACGTGTCACTGCTGGTCGTTCGATGAGGGCAAACTATCCATTCTTCTGACATTCGTATTAAAAATGTCCAATTTAAGCAATAGAGAATGCCACAGGCAAAATTCTGAATACCAAGAACTTTTGAAATTCAAGAGCTGTGGCCTAATTTTTGAAACGACTTGAATATTAGGGGCACTTCAATTGCCTGTCAAAAGTGCTAGCCATTAACACGTCTGCCAATACCATTCTCTGTAGTTTAAAAATGTCCAATTTAAGCAATATACGGGGTGGTTACACTTCAGGCCCTATAAAAATATCCGGAGGCAAGTTATATTTACAGTTGTCATTAGAAACGACGCAAAACAGCATGCGAGTGTAGATGATCGAATTTGATGCTAAAGTATGTATATTCTGACGGAATAAACTGATAGTGAATGTTGTCGTCAATTTACACATAGAAATGCATGGCGTTAAGCAATATACCAGGTGGTCACACTTCAGGCCCTGTAAAAGTATAAGGATGTATGTTATATTTACAGTTGTCATTGGGAACGACGCATAACAGCATGCGAGTGTAGATGATCGAATTTGATGCTAAAGCATGTATATTCTGGCGGATTAAATTGATAGTGAATGTGGGTTTCAATTTACACATTGAAATGCATGGCGTTAAGCAATATACGGGGTGGTCACACTTCAGGCCTTGTAAAAGTTTTAGGAGGTGAGCTATATTTACATTTTTAATTTCGAACTACGAAAGACAGTATGCGAGTGTAGATGATCGAATTTGGTGCTAAAGTAATTATATTCTCACGGATTAAATTGTTAGTGAATGTGGGTTTCAATTTACACAAAGAAATGCATGGCTTTAAAAAATATACGGGGTGGTCACACTTCAGGCCCTGTAAAAGTGTCAGGATGTACGTTATATTTACAGTTGTCATTGGGAGCGACGCAAAACAGCATGCGAGTGTAAATGATCGAATTTGATGCTAAAGTATGTATATTCTGACGGAATAAACTGATAGTGAATGTGGGCGTCAATTTACACATAGAAATGCATGGCGTTAAGCAATATACCAGGTGGTCACACTTCAGGCCCTGTAAAAGTATCAGGAGGTGTGATATATTTACATTTTTAATTTGGAACTACGAAAGACAGTATGAGAGTGTAGATGATCGAATTTGATGCTAAAGTATGTATATTTTGACGGAATAAATTGATAGTGAATGTGGGCGTCAATTTACACATAGAAATGCATGGCGTTAAGCAATATAGTAGGTGGTCACACTTTAGGCCCTGTAAAAGTATCAGGAGGTGTGCTATATTTACATTTTTAATTGCGAACTACAAAAAAAAGTATGCGAGTGTAGATGATCGAATTTGGTGCTAAAGTATGTACATTCTGACGGAATAAACTGATAGTGAATGTGGGCTTCAATTTACGCATAGAAATGCATGGCGTTAGGCAATATACGGGGTGGTCACACTTCAGGCCCTGTATAAGTATCAGGAGGCATGTTATATTTACAGTTGTCATTGGGTACGGCGCAAAACAGCATGCGAGTGTAGATGATCGAATTTGATGCTAAAGTATGTATATTCTGACGGAATAAATTAATAGTGAATGTGGGCGTCAATTCACACATTGAAATGCATGGCGTTAAACTATATACCAGGTGGTCACACTTCAGGCCCTGTAGAATTAACAGGAGGTGTGCTATATTTACATTTTTAATTGCGAACTACGAAAGACAGTGTGCGAGTGTAGATGATCGAATTTGTTGCTAAAGTATGTTTATTCTGACGGAATAAATTGATAGTGAATGTGGTCGTCAATTTACACATAGAAATGCATGGCGTTAAGCAATATACTAGGTGGTCACACTTCAGGCCCTGTAAAAGTATCAGGAGGTGTGCTATATTTACATTTTTAATTGCGAACTACAAAAAAAGTATGCGAGTGGAGATGATCGAATTCGTTGCTAAAGTATGTATATTCTGACGGAATAAATTGATAGTGAATGTGGTCGTCAATTTACACATAGAAATGCATGGCGTTAGGCAATATACGGGGTGGTCACACTTCAGGCCCTGTATAAGTATCAGGAGGCATGTTATATTTACAGTTGTCATTGGGAACGGCGCAAAACAGCATGCGAGTGTAGATGATCGAATTTGATGCTAAAGTATGTATATTCTGACGGAATAAACTGATAGTGAATATGGGCGTCAATTTACACATAGAAATGCATGGCGTTAAGCAATATACTAGGTGGTCACACTTCAGGCCCTGTAAAAGTATCAGGAGGTGTGCTATATTTACATTTTTAATTGCGAACTACAACAAAAAGTATGCGAGTGGAGATGATCGAATTCGTTGCTAAAGTATGTATATTCTGACGGAATAAATTGATAGTGAATGTGGTCGTTAATTTACACATAGAAATGCATGGCGTTAAGCAGTATACGGGGTGGTCACACTTTAGGCCCTGTAGAAGTAACAGGAGGTGTGCTATATTTACATTTTTAATTGCGAACTACGAAAAACAGTATGCGAGTGGAGATGATCGAATTCGTTGCTAAAGTAAGTATATTCTGACGGAATAAACTGATAGTGAATGTGGGCGGTCAATTTACACATTGAAATGCATGGCGTTAAGCAATATACTAGGTGGTCACACTTTAGGCCCTGTAAAAGTATCAGGAAGTGTGCTATATTTACATTTTTAATTGCGAACTACGAAAAACAGTATGCGAGTGGAGATGATCGAATTCGTTGCTAAAGTATGTATATTCTGACGGAATAAACTGATAGTGAATGTAGGCGTCAATTTGCACATACAAATGCATGGCGTTAAACTATATACCAGGTGGTCACACTTCAGGCCCTGTAGAAGTAACAGGAGGTGTGCTATATTTACATTTTTAATTGCGAACTACGAAAGACAGTGTGCGAGTGTAGATGATCGAATTTGATGCTAAAGTATGTATATTCTGACGGAATAAACTGATAGTGAATATGGGCGTCAATTTACACATTGAAATGCATGGCGTTAAGCAATATACTAGGTGGTCACACTTTAGGCCCTGTAAAAGTATCAGGAAGTGTGCTATATTTACATTTTTAATTGCGAACTATAAAAAAAGTATGCGAGTGGAGATGATCGAATTCGTTGCTAAAGTATGTATATTCTGACGGAATAAACTGATAGTGAATGTGGGCGTCAATTTACACATAGAAATGCATGGCGTTCAACTATATACGAGGTGGTCACACTTCAAGCCCTGTAGAAGTATCAGGAGGTGTGATATATCTAAATTTTTAATTGCTAACTACGAAAGACAGTATGCGAGTGGAGATGATCGAATTTGTTGCTAAAGTATGTATATTCTGACGGAATAAATTGATAGTGAATGTGGTCGTCAATTTACACATAGAAATGTATGGCGTTAAGCAATATACGAGGTGGTCACACTTCAGGCCCTTTAAAAGTATCAGGAGGTGTGATATATTTACATTTTTAATTTGGAACTACGAAAGACAGTATGCGAGTGTAGATGATCGAATTTGGTGCTAAAGTATGTATATTCTGACGGAATAAACTGATAGTGAATATGGGCGTCAATTTACACATTGAAATACATGGCGTTAAGCAATATACTAGGTGGTCACACTTTAGGCCCTGTAAAAGTATCAGGAGGTGTGATATATTTACATTTTTAATTTGGAACTACGAAAGACAGTATGCGAGTGTAGATGATCGAATTTGGTGCTAAAGTATGTATATTCTGACGGAATAAACTGATAGTGAATGTGGGCGTCAATTTACACATAGAAATGCATGGCGTTCAACTATATACCATGTGGTCACACTTCAAGCCCTGTATAGGTATGAGGAGGCATGTTATATTCACAGTTGTCATTGGGAACGGCGCAAAACTGTATGCGAGTGTAGATGATCGAATTTGATGCTAAAGTATGTATAGTGTGATGGAATAAATTGATAATGAATGTGGTCGTCAATTTACACATAGAAATGCATGGCGTTCAACTATGTACCAGGTGGTCACACTTCAGGCCCTGTAAAAGTATCAGGAGGTGTGATATATTTACATTTTTAATTCGAAACTACGAAAGACAGTATGCGAGTGGAGATGATCGAATTTGTTGCTAAAGTATGTATATTCTGACGGAATAAATTGATAGTGAATGTGGTCGTCAATTTACACATAGAAATGCATGGCGTTAAGCAATATACGAGGTGGTCACACTTCAGGCCCTTTAAAAGTAACAGGAGGTGTGATATATTTACATTTTTAATTGCGAACTACGAAAGACAGTGTGCGAGTGTAGATGATCGAATTTGATGCTAAAGTATGTATATTCTGACGGAATAAACTGATAGTGAATATGGGCGTCAATTTACACATTGAAATGCATGGCGTTAAGCAATATACTAGGTGGTCACACTTTAGGCCCTGTAAAAGTATCAGGAGGTGTGCTATATTTACATTTTTAATTGCGAACTACAAAAAAAAGTGTGCGAGTGTAGATGATCGAATTTGATGCTAAAGTATGTATATTCTGACGGAATAAATTGATAGTGAATGTGGGCTTCAATTTACACATAGTTATGCATGGCGTTAAGCAATATACGAGGTGGTCACACTTCAGGCCCTGTATAGGTATGAGGAGGCATGTTATATTCACAGTTGTCATTGGGAACGGCGCAAAACTGTATGCGAGTGTAGATGATCGAATTTGATGCTAAAGTATGTATAGTGTGATGGAATAAATTGATAGTGAATGTGTGATATATTTACATTTTCAATTTACACATAGAAATGCATGGCGTTCAACTATGTACCAGGTGGTCACACTTCAGGCCCTGTAAAAGTATCAGGAGGTGTGATATATTTACATTTTTAATTCGAAACTACGAAAGACAGTATGCGAGTGTAGATGATCGAATTTGATGCTAAAGTATGTATATTCTGACGGAATAAACTGATAGTGAATGTGGGCGTCAATTTACACATTGAAATGCATGGCGTTAAGCAATATACTAGGTGGTCACACTTTAGGCCCTGTAAAAGTATCAGGAGGTGTGCTATATTTACATTTTTAATTGCGAACTACAAAAAAAGTATGCGAGTGTAGATGATCGAATTTGTTGCTAAAGTATGTATATTCTGAGGGAGTAAACTGATTGTGAATATGGGCGTCAATTTACAGATAGAAATGCATGGCGTTAAGCAATATACGGGGTGGTCACACTTCAGGCGCTGTAAAAGTATCAGGATGTATGTTATATTTACATTTTTAATTGCGAACTACGCAAGACAGCACGCGAGTTTAAATGATCGAATTCGGTCCTAAAATATATATATATTCTGACGGAATAAACGGATAGTGGATGTGGGCGTGAATTTACACATAGAAATGCATGGCGTTAAGCAGTAGATAATGCCACAGTCAAAATTCTGAATGTCAGGCACTTTTGATATACAAGAGATAGTGCCCTAATTTTTGAAAAACAATTGATTACTAGGTGCTCTTCACTTGCCTGTCAAAAGTGCTAGCCATCCACTCGTCTGGCAATACCATTCTCTGTAGTTTAAAAATGGAAGTTGGTGGGGGTGATGCAAAGTGAAGAAGAAAAACAAGAAAAAAGAGAAAAACGTCTTTGCTAGCAATGTTTTGCTCACTGAATATTAAGAAACCTTGCCATAAAAAGGCCGACAAGCAAGAAAAATAGAGTAATTTGCAGTATTGTTCTCTAAATTTTTTAAAAACTCCCCGGAAAATAGGTTGACAAGCAACAAAGGTCATCCGGAACCCCGGTGGAGGAATGCGTCCTCAGTCATCAAAGTGGTGGAACCGCCACTGAGTACGTGTTGTATATTATGATAAAAACTTCACTATTCGAGAAGTGAACCTGACATTTTTAATTAACGTTCACAATGACAGAGAAGAAAGTGGCACATCCCAAATTCCCAAGTGGTGTCTTTTTGTGTCTAAAATGCGTTAAAATTCACACGCGGGCATTTGTAATTTTTTAAATTTTAAGGGGGTTATACTCCCGGACCCCCATTAAAAAGGGGAGGAGGGGAAGGGAGGAGGAGAGAGAAAGGGTGATGAAAAGAAAAGAAGGAAAGGGCGGCGGGTTTGCACAGGACGGGATTTTTTCCTATAGCTACGCTAATGCTCCTTCTTATATATATATATATATATATATATATATATATATATATATATATATATATATATATATATAATATTATTATTCTTTTCTTCCATCATCTATGATGACGATGAGTTTGATATACGAGATGACTCTATATATATATACACAGTATATATATATATATATATATATATATATATATATATATATATATATATATATATAAAAAAGTCCTGTGTTCCTTACTGTGAAAAGCTATATATGCCATGGTTGAAAATGTTGAATATATATAATATATATATATATATATATATATATATATGCTTGTCGAATATATATACATATATATTAATGTATATATATATATATATGTGTATATATATATAACGCACATACAGTGACCTTTTTGACCTATCCAATTGACTCAGTGTTTCAATGTCTGTGTGTGTGCGTTGGTGTGGGTATGTGTGTGGGGTGTGTGCGTAGGAGGAGTATGAGCGGGTGTTTTTGGAAACTTTTGTAGCAAAAGAGTGCCTGCTGCACCCGATGACCTGATGTACGGTCATTCTTGCCGGGTTTACGGACGCCGGCATTGTGTCCCCTATCGGCCACCGTACTCTTTTTGTCTTCTACGGAAGCTCAGAAGGGACTTTGTTCCACTGCACAGAAATCGCGTCTTAAGTCGAGTAATTTTCTTTTCGCGCCGTTCGATTGCTTCCGGTATAAGACGTCATCGAACCTATTTCGACCGACTAGGCACCTCCGCCGACTCGGCGTAGGGCGCCGACGGTACACAGGCGCCGTCGCCACTTAGTGGACAAAAACTCGGGCGTCTCGGTGCCGTTTGACCATCGGAAAGCGGATTTAAGCACCCGGTGTGGTAATGCACCATAATAACGAACGCTCTCTGTGTATATATTCTGTTGCGTGGCTAGACAGGAAATATACATGTCGTCGAAAATTGATGCTTGTATATATAGCATCAGATAGGCATTTTAAATAGGGGAAATTTTGTCGGTGCCATTGCATGGAAGCGGTGCAGTTTGCACTCGTCGAGGGCGTACAGTACGGGGTAGGGAGAGCGCCACCTTTTAGAGGCAGCAAAATCATAATTCCTGGGAGGCGAAGAGAAAAAAACCGGTGTATATAAAAATACCCTTCAATCTATGTTCGAGATGATCACCTTAACCCCTTAACCGTGTATTCAACTGTAGCTCAATGTAAAATGGACGGATATATCCGGGATCCCCAGTTAAGGGGTTAAAGCCGCGTTTCTCTGGCACCATCGGTTAAAACAGCATTGTCCATTGAATAAGGCAGCCATGTTTAATATTCATATGATACACCCAATGATGTGTTTATGCGTTTCAAACTATGCGTTTCAAAATAGTCGGGTGTTCCTGACTGTGAAAAGCTATTATGCTATGGCTGAAAATGTTTACGTAAGCACATTGATATATATATATACACACATCTATATATATACATATATATATACATATATATAAATATATATAAATATATATAAATATATATATACACATATATACATATATACATATATATAAATATATATGTATAGTATATGTTTCGGCAGGTGCCAGGTATAGCGAACTATAGAGCTTTATTGTGCACCTGTTGTCTGATATTTTCGATCGACTGTTTCCGTTGTTATGTGTATGGTTCTTCTTGTATCGCCACCTACCGACATAGTTTGGCCAGCCTCAGAAGATACCCTGGTGATTGCCATGGTATCATCAGTGCTAACTTTCGACAAGTTATTGCACTGGATGCTAAATTACATGCAGATTTTTCGTTTGTTTCAATGCTTTGCATTTGGAAGACTATATAGCCTCGTTTTCCTATCAATCGACTCTAAAGTCGAGAGAGCATCTGGGTAGAGATCCAAGAGGCGCTATATAAATCCCTTATTACTTTACATTCGGCCTCAGCGCTACGCTTGGCGTGTTAGTGATTCAATTACGCAAAGATGACGTCACGAAGTTGAAAAGAATCCGGTACAAACAAAAAACTAAACAAAAACAACTGCCACACAATGTAACTAGACATAGGCGCAAACTTGGATGAAAAAGTGGGGAGGGCAATTCCCGAACTTTGAACCTTTCTTATACCCTGGCCTATTCTCCTAGAGGCCTATTAGAAGTTTACGTTTTACGTTTAGAAGTTTTAAGCATCATCGACTGGTGCAGATGTACTACTACAATGGCGCTAAAGAAATCTACTACTACTACGACCATGTAACTATAGAGCAAATTAAATTTTGAGTGATCGTGACGAAGATGATGATGATGATGGTGATAATGGCGATGATGATGACGACGATGATGACGATGATGATAAATAAGAAGATGATGAATTCAGTTGCGGGAAGTTACGGAAACAAACCGTGTAATCCGAACCAAACACCTGAGCTGTATAGCCGCTTGTATACCTGTATATACCTGTATATACCTGTAGGGCTGGTTATATCCATCATTCCATATCCTCACATGCCTTTGGTTGGCCGGCAGCTGGTCGTTCATGGAGGCGCCTAAAACAGCATGACACTTGATAGTTGTCAGTATATTATTTTCCAAATGCTTTGGCAATTTACTCAATGCCTACGGCGACAAATTTCAAGCATACGCTAAAATTATTCGTCGCAGGTGGGTGGGTGGGCGAGGAGAAGCGCCTAAATTACCACCAGTGTTTATTCTAGGCCTTCTCTGGGGGGGGGTGAAATCCCCCCAGTTTGAATTCCCACCCCCCACACACACAAAATTGGCATTTTGGCAAGTAGTATGACCTACCCAATGTCTGTTCCCCCCCCCAAATTTTAATTCCTTCTTGTTTAGGTGACTAGAATGAACACGGATTACCACCCTTTACATCTTCGAAACACTGCTGCGATCAGACTCGAATTACGCGTTTTTACAGACGATGAAACCAATCAATCAATCAATCAATTTATTTTATCTCTCAAAACCAGCATCATAATTAGAGATACATAATGATGCAAAGAGAAAAAGAACCATCTGTGATGCGATGATTTCGTTGGATGCAAGTAACAAGAGACCGTTCACCCGTGGACTAAGTAAGTAAGACTCGAGGTGGCTGCTAGTAGCAATCCGCTAGTAGCAATATTAATAGCTGGGCTGGAAAGCGGATGTATAGCACAGCTGACCTTTATAACGGCGCGGCCTTATAATAACAGGATCAACAGCCGGATATATGTATCGCTTTCGATGGGACGGAAGGATGGATGGATGGATATCCTGAGAACAACTGGATCATTCCCCGGACACTGGTAGCAGTACCCGCGGGATACTCGAATTGACTCAGAAGCAGTACCCGGATTCGGTGAATATAGATAAGTACCACTAAAGCACAAGTATCCATCGGTACTGGTACGCACGCTTCGATCCTATATGGGTACGACGGTACGGTACGAGATAACGAAGGACGGATTAAGGACGGTCAGGTACGTCCAGGGATGGAGAGACCCGGAACAGGACCGGCGTCCGCCGCCCAAAGTGTCCCGGATCGCCAGCCAGGACTACGAGGTCATCAGGAGGGACTGTCTGGCGCAGGGGGCGCTGTGGGAGGACACCAGCTTCCCGGCGATCGATCGATCTGTGTATCCGAGTAGTCTTGGAAGAAGTCCATTCGAGTGGAAAAGACCCGGAGTAAGTTACAACAAATTTACAAACACACATTTACAGTAAGTAAGTAAAATCTCGTAAATTTATATAGCGTTTTGGAAAGTAGTAGGCCTACAGCAGTAGCTGCTTATTCTTTATTCTTATGCGCTTAATCTTTCTTGAAATAGCTATGGGCAAGGTGGGTCGTCGGCCGGGCAAAGGTCAGTGTGTATCCATGAGGTGGCTGGTCGGGCTGTTATGGCTATGCAGGAAATGTTTCATTACGTACGGTGTGGTATTTGAGTTTTGGCGTAGCCACTGCGGGGGGGGGGAGGGCTACGGGGGCTCAGAGCGCCCTATTCTGGATCGTTGGATCTGCGTAAAAACGATATTAAATTTTGATAGTGGTAGGGTATAGGTATAGATACTACGTTATTATCAGATAACTTTATAGGCTTATATGTTATTAAGTTTATCTCTGTTAAGGAAATTATGGTCAAGGAAATAAAGATGTCATTGCCAAATTCGCTAATGCGCTAAGAACCTTTTTTACAATGTCGATGTGTTCTACCTCTATTCGCAAAACCTGGCTACGCCACCCTATTTGAGTCAATGTTATTATATACATAATAAGATTGACTCATATATATATATATATATATATATATATATATATATATATATATATATAAAGTGTAATTCGCCAGTTACGGATGGATGACAGACATGTTTACGAATTGCACCGTTAAAATTTCACTCCAAATTAAGGTTAAAACGTTGTTAGGTACGATTGTCGTGTAATTTTTTACCTGGATTAAATTAATACCGGCTTCAAAGTACAGTAAAACTTCATTATAACGGACCCGGTTATATAGCGCACACTCGGTTATAACGTACCGCAATGTACGGTCCCGTGTGATGCGCTATACCGTATTGGATGATATAGGATATAACTTACCTCGGATCATATAACGTACTGAATTTTACAGACCCGCTAAGTATACGTTATAACGAACTGTATATCCTGTATATTCTGTGTATATAGGCCTATATTCTGTTATATTCTATCATATTATTCTGTTATATTCTATTATATACATATATTCTGTACATATTCTGTATATTATGTACAACGAACTGTATATTCTATATATTCTGTATATATATATATATGCCTATATTCTGTTATATTCTATCATATTATTCTAATATATTCTATTATATACATATATTCTGTACATATTCTGTATATTATGTACAGTGGCGGCTCCACCGGAGGGGGGCCGGGGGGGCCCGTGCCCCCTATTGAGAGCTTGCCCCCCCCCAGTGGCCCCCCACTTGGGACCTATACTTAATGCTACATACATTAAACAACAAATGGTTGGCCCCTTCATGATTAGAAGTTGCCACCCCAACGCCCCCCCCAATTGCCAAATCCTAGAGCCGCCACTGATTATGTACAACGAACTGTATATTCTATATATTCTGTATATATATATATATGCCTATATTCTGTTATATTCCATCATATTATTCTGTTATATTCTATTATATACATATATTCTGTACATATTCTGTAGATTCTGTATACAACGAACTGTATATTCTACTGTATATTCGTTCCAGGAACTCGTTAGTGACCCCCGAATGTTCGTCGATGGATTTACGAGATTCGACGTGGATCAGGGAGAGCTTGGTAAGGTCAACGCTCCACATCCCGTTGTTCTGTGATGGCAACCATCTTGGCTGTACTGAAAGCTATACATGACATCTTAAACAGGCATATATTAAAACGAGTGATGGTAGCAAAGATGCAGTCCTGTTCAGTTAGGCCTATTATAGTGCATGTCTTTCAGTTACGCTCAGTAGCCGCCGGGCTAGTTTCATCTTTCAACTGAAAGTTGAAAGTACATGGTCGATAATCATGAGAGGTTTGCTTGGAGAAAAGAGTGTGGAAAGTGGACGTAGAAGTAATCTGTAAAGAGATGATCTGTTGGCGGAACGATAGTGGCAACACCTGACAGAATAACAATACAAAGAACTTCTGAGGACATTAGGTTGCCACTTCTGTAGCAAGAGTAGAGACTAGAGTAACGACTAATAATAATAATAATAATAATAATAATAATAATAATAATAATAATAATAATAATAATAATAACAATAATAATGTGATTTTAAGTGGTTTAGGAGGCTAAGTAAGCCTGTGTGAAAACCACTGTGAATGCCCACCGCGTTCAAATGCTCACCGCGTCCAAATGCTCACCGCGTCCAAATAATAATAATAATAATAATAATAATAATAATAATAATAATAATAATAATAACAATAATAATGTGATTTTAAGTGGTTTAGGAGGCTAAGTAAGCCTGTGTGAAAACCACTGTGAATGCTCACCGCGTCCAAATGCCCTCCGCGTCCAAATACTCACCGCATCCAAATAATAATAATAATAATAATAATAATAATAATAATAATAATAATAATAATAATAATAATAATAATGTGATTTTAAGTGGTTTAGGAGGCTAAGTAAGCCTGTGTGAAAACCACTGTGAATGCCCACCGCGTTCAAATGCTCACCGCGTCCAAATGCTCACCGCGTCCAAATAATAATAATAATAATAATAATAATAATAATAACAATAATAATGTGATTTTAAGTGGTTTAGGAGGCTAAGTAAGCCTGTGTGAAAACCACTGTGAATGCCCACCGCGTTCAAATGCTCACCGCGTCCAAATGCTCACCGCGTCCAAATAATAATAATAATAATAATAATAATAATAATAATAATAATAATAATAATAATAATAATAATAACAATAATAATGTGATTTTAAGTGGTTTAGGAGGCTAAGTAAGCCTGTGTGAAAACCACTGTGAATGCCCACCGCGTTCAAATGCTCACCGCGTCCAAATGCTCACCGCGTCCAAATGCTCACCGCGTCCAAATAATAATAATAATAATAATATTAATAATAATAATAATAATAATAATAAAAACAATAATAATGTGATTTTAAGTGGTTTAGGAGGCTAAGTAAGCCTGTGTGAAAACCACTGTGAATGCCCACCGCGTTCAAATGCTCACCGCGTCCAAATGCTCTGCGCGTCTAAATGCCCTCCGTGTCTAAATGCTCACCGCGTCCAAATAATAACAACAACAACAACAACAACAATAATAATAATAATAATAATAATAATAATAACAATAATGTGATTTTAAGTGGTTTAGGAGGCTAAGTAAGCCTGTGTGAAAACCACTGTGAATGCCCACCGCGTTCAAATGCTCACCGCGTCCAAATAATAATGATAATAATAATAATAATAATAATAATAATAATAATAATAATAATAATAATAATAATAATAACAACAATAATAATGTGATTTTAAGTGGTTTAGGAGGCTAAGTAAGCCTGTGTGAAAACCACTGTGAATGCCCACCGCGTTCAAATGCTCACCGCGTCCAAATGCTCACCGCGTCCAAATAATAATAATAATAATAATAATAATAATAATAATAATAATAATAATAATAACAATAATAATGTGATTTTAAGTGGTTTAGGAGGCTAAGTAAGCCTGTGTGAAAACCACTGTGAATGCCCACCGCGTTCAAATGCTCACCGCGTTCAAATGCTCACCGCGTCCAAATGCTCACCGCGTCCAAATAATAATAATAAAAATAATAATAATAATAATAATAATAATAATAATAATGTGATTTTAAGTGGTTTAGGAGGCTAAGTAAGCCTTGTGAAAACCACTGCATATGAATGCCCACCGCGTTCAAATGCTCACCGCGTCCAAATGCTCTGCGCGTCTAAATGCCCTCCGTGTCTAAATGCTCACCGCGTCCAAATAACAACAACAACAACAACAACAACAATAATAATAATAATAATAATAATAATAATAATAATAATAATAATAACAATAATAATGTGATTTTAAGTGGTTTAGGAGGCTAAGTAAGCCTGTGTGAAAACCACTGTGAATGCCCACCGCGTTCAAATGCTCACCGCGTCCAAATGCTCACCGCGTCCAAATAATAATAATAATAATAATAATAATAATAATAACAACAATAATAATGTGATTTTAAGTGGTTTAGGAGGCTAAGTAAGCCTGTGTGAAAACCACTGTGAATGCCCACCGCGTTCAAATGCTCACCGCGTCCAAATGCTCACCGCGTCCAAATAATAATAATAATAATAATAATAATAATAATAATAACAACAATAATAATGTGATTTTAAGTGGTTTAGGAGGCTAAGTAAGCCTGTGTGAAAACCACTGTGAATGCCCACCGCGTTCAAATGCTCACCGCGTCCAAATGCTCACCGCGTCCAAATAATAATAATAATAATAATAATAATAATAATAATAATAATAATAATAATAATATAAATTATAATAATGTGATTTTAGGTGGTTTGGGAGGCTAAGTAAGCCTCTGTGAAAACCACTGTCTTCCGCTGATTATGTGAAAAGACATGACTATATTATTACTGCGGCGAAATCTTTAAATCGGGCTCTAATAAATAATATTATGTATATTTTTCAAGCATAAATCTATCTATGTGTCAGTATACAATGCATATAAACACCAGAGGTTATTCCAGACACGTTTAAAAGGCTTGTAAGACATCTTTACGATCCAGCAGTTCAGCAGATCATACACATTATAAATTGAAACGAATATATATATATATATATATATATATATATATATATATATATATATATTCATATATATACATACATTTTTTTGTCGATATTTTTATATTGGTTATTGCTATTTTATAGATCTTCGCTTTTAAATGCTTTCTTAACACATGTTTTGCTGGATTTTAAGATAAAGTTAGTTTTAAAAAGAAATAAAATCTGTTTTCAAATGCGCGAATAAAATTTTGCGTAAAACAGCTGGTTTTCAATAGTTTCACCGAGATTTACTTGAAACACTGGCCGTAATTTTGAAATTTTGTCTAGTATGATCCGTATCAACTAGTTACTGGACTTTTACAGACCATCTACTGGCTAGTAAATGATTATTACTCCCAACTCTGTACTGCTAGCATCTAAGGGTTAATTATGGTTGCTACATTATGCTAGCTTTAGTTGCGCTACGCTAAGGTTTTCTTCGTTTGCTCTGATATGTTAGCGATCGAAGCTGTAGCATGCAGCTGTCTGCCAAGGACTGCTATAATGTATAATAAATACCTGACAAAGCAGCTGCACACAATTATAAAACTCATACAACAACCGGGTTGGTCACAGGACAGAAAGGGAACGAGGTTAAGAAAAAGCGCTGAAGAAAATGCCAATTTTTTTAGGAATTAAGCTTACACAAGCCCTATAGAAATCACACTACAGGATGGCGCAAAAAACCGGCCTATATTAAATGCAAACATAAGTGTGACTAGTCCGTTTTTTGCGCCACCCTGTACAGTACATTACATGCGTTACACCCTTCCAAACACCTTTACGGTTCACCTGTGGTCAGGTAACTGCTGGTTTCTGGCCGCTACCGCGTCGCTGTGTTCCACCGGAAACAAGGACCTCTTCCACCGCATCGTTCCGAAGGACAACCTATTCGTCAAGGACTACGCCGGAGTTTTCCACTTTAAGATCTGGCAGTATGGAAAATGGGTGGACATAGTCATCGATGACCGACTTCCGACCATCGGCGGAAAACTGATATTTGTCCACTCACCTACCCACAACGAGTTCTGGCCGGCACTCCTGGAAAAGGCCTACGCAAAGTAAGTGCCCACCGTTAATCGCCGGCGTAGCCAAGGCGGGAGTGGGGGCAGAGAGGCGACCCCCTATTCGGGATGGGATCGGTCGTGGGGTTTACGCAAAACTGTTGAAAAATTTTTAAAAAGGGGGGAGGAGGTATGATCGAAGAGAATGCGTGAAAGGTCAAAGTATCTGAAAAACTTCAAATAGTTCGTCGTCATGATCATTATCACAGCTCTGCAGATCCGCGGATATAACTACTAGTCTACTGCTGTATTATTATTATTATTATTATTATTATTATTATTATTATTATTATTAGTAGTAGTAGTAGTAGTAGTAGTAGTAGTAGTAGTAGTAGTAGTAGTAGTAGTAGTAGTAGTAGTAGTAGTAGTAGTAGTAGTAGTATGATACTACACAATAACGCCGTTGACTGCACGAGAACGAGGGACATGTCACTAAATGAAAGTCCTGCCGAATATCTTGTGGAATCACTGGAATGCCTAGTAGGGCGATCGAGGGAAGAGCCGCGTATTAAGATAACTGGTTCATTATAGGCCTGCAACAGGTTTTATAGACACCAAAAACAAGTTTTATAATAATTATTCGATGTGCGTGTAAAGCCTAATGAAGGCCTGTGGAATAGAGGGTATATAGGGTCTAGATATTCAAAAATATAATCAATTTGAAGAAATTCTCCGACAAAATCCGCATTTTCCTCTTGTTCCTTCTTCACTGCTTTAACCTATGCAAGAATAATCAATAATATCATTCTCAATTTCGATCTACAGGGTTCCAAATAGAGCACTCCCAGCCATTTCATACTACTGTAGTAGTAGTAGTAGTAGTAGTAGTAGTAGTAGTAGTAGTAGTAGTAGTAGTAGTAGTAGTAGTAGTAATAGTAGCGAACTTCTATAGCGCCAATCGTAATCCCGCTATGCCAGATCCATTATGATTAAGTCATTGTCTGATGCACAACATGATACGATTTATTAATAACGCGGTTTTCATATTGTAGTATCCACAATATCGTCATTTTTGAAATATCTTAACATAAAGTTTACCTTTCAAACGATACACGGAGTATTAGAACTGGCGCTATAGAAATCAACAACACCAACAACAATAAATAGCAATTAGACCGTTGTTCAAACTCGTCCTATATAAACTCCTTGGATCGCTTCACTCGCTGACCTTTCCGGCTTGACCTGGTTCTTATATCGATTGGATTTGATGTGCCATCGGATGATTCCATGGGCATTATGATAGTGGCGCCATAGAAGTTAATCGATGACTTTGAAATCCGGATTTGTCGCTATCCTGTTTCCTCCTCCTCCTCCTTTTTCTTCTTCTTCTTCTTCTTCTTTTTCCAGGCTCAACGGATCCTACCAGGCTCTCCAGGGCGGCAGCACCGCGGAAGCGATGGAGGACTTCACCGGAGGCGTGACGGAGACCTTCAAGCTGGACAAGGAAGTCCCGAAGGGACTGTTCCTGATCATGAAGAAGGCGTTCGACAGGGAGGCCCTCATGGGCTGCTCCATCGATCCACGGGTACGCAGCGGACCCCTTTAACCCCTTAACTGGGGACCCCCGGATATATCCGTCCATTTTACATTGAGTTACAGTTAAATACCCAGTTTAGGGGTTAATAGTACGTACAACAGCGGTTCTCAACCGGTGGGCCGCGGCCAAAAGATGGGCCGCGAGAGGGACCCTCGTGGGCCGCGGTGAAGTCTCAAAGCAGGAGAGGGGGGGGGAGAAAGGTCATCAACATAACTTTGGCTCTTAACGTCCGAAAAGACTGACAAGAGGAAAAAAAATGCTGTCGCCATTTTTTTCACACTTGATCTGTATGCATGGCCACTGCTTCAATTAACGGGTGGGCCGCAAATTTTTTGAACGATCAAATGTGGGCCGTGCACCAAAGGACCCGAGAACCGCTGTAAACCTCAAATAGCGTAGGCATCAGTATTGGCGCTATAGAAGTGCATTGCAATAGCAACAACAACGGCAATAGCAATAATAATAATAATAATAATAATGATAATAATAATAATAATAATAATAATAATAATAATAATAATAATAATAATAATAATAATAATAATAATAATAATAACTATAATAATATGACATTTCATTGGAAATAATATTAACCCCTTAACCGGGAACTCCGGATATATCCATCCATTTTACATTGAGTTACAGTTATATACACGGTTAAGGGGTTAATAACAATATTGATAATGACAAGCGACAAAAAACAAGATGGCCGATGACGTCATACCGGAAATTATGTCATACCGGAAATGTGTTTTGAAGGCGATTAGGGGCGACAGAAACGGACGCCTGCCAAACGGTCTCATAACTGCACACGCCTACAGCATCACATCAGTGAAGACGGTAACTGAACTGAACTAAAATTTAGACGATCAATGTTCTGCTGGAAATTACACTCTTTTTTCATAATGGCAGTATTTTTTTACACTGTGCATGGTCGTCGCCGTGTCAACGTTACTGTCTGCCGCTGCTGAATTTCTAAAAAAGAAATAATAATTGCTTGCGTTCATATTTCGAATGATTCTATACGGAAGTTGCTGCCGTGTGAACTACAGGGTGGCGCAAAAAACCCGGACTAGTCACATTTAGGTTTTGCATTTAGTATAGTCCAGTTTTTTGCGCCACCCTGTATAATGCTGGGTGACCAAACGTAGAAGATGCTGCTATATAAGTTACCACGAGATTTTACTTATCTGCTTACTTATTGGATTTCATTCGTGCCAAACCTACACAAAACGCAAACATTCTCGTGCTTTCGGGCAGCGCTATAGAAATTTCGTGTTTGCTTACTTACTTACTTACTGCAGTTGTAGGCCTATCTAATTGTGTGAAACTTTACAATGGAGTTGTTCGCTTCCCTTAGGTTACGGTCCGCGGACGTCAGTTCGAACTGGTACGCGTCAGAAATCCGTGGGGCAATGAGTGCGAATGGAAGGGTGCCTGGAGTGACAGGTAATCGGAGGCGGGGGGGAGAGGGGGAGTCTTTCACGAACGTAGACAGTCAGTGTTTATTCTAGGCCTTCTATGAGGGGAAATTTTTCCCACAAAGTTTTAAAATTCCCCCTTTCCCAAATTTTTTATATGTTGGCTGCGGGAATGGAAATCCCCCGCCCCCAAGTGTGGAGGCTCAGACCTTGTCCCTCCTCCAGACATTTCAAAATCCCCCCCCCCCAATGTCAAGGTGGCTAGAACAAACACTGGTAGACAGTGTAAAATGTCCGCTTAGGCCTAACGCGTCAAAACACTAACAATGACCCTATTTTTCTCTCTCGCTTCTTTTCTTCTTCTTCTTCACTTTGCATCCCCCCACCAACTTCCTATAAATTTTTTACACCACCCCACCAAGAATTCCTGGAAGCGCCACTGATTAAGGGGGGTGTTTGGTGTTTGAATATAGATCGCCGGAATGGCAGCTGCTGTCCCAGGCAGACAAAGACGGACTCGGCCTGACTTTCGAAGACGACGGAGAATTCTGGTAAGCCTCGAATTAACAGAAAACCAGTCAGTGATTTTTATCCAGACTCCAGGCCTTCGGTGGGGAGGGAAGGGGTGGGGGGGAATTGATTGGCTGGAGGGAAAGAGGGACAGTTCAATGCCAACAAAATTAGTGCTGCGATTTTTTTCGGGGGGCGGGGGGGGGAGATTTTGAGGTTTGGGGAATCTCCCTCTCCCTAACAGGCCTGTATAAAACACTGGAGTCAGTTAAGAAAATTATCTGACCCAAGTCTACAAATAAGCAGAGAAATCCGATGAGAGAAGTACAGAGTAATTACAATCGTACACGAAACGGCGCTTTTAAATTCGACTTATATATGTTTACGCAGGGCCTGAATAACACCTCATCGGCGAAGCCAGAGGGGAGGCAACGGTCCCCCCCACAACCACCGCCACCCCCCCCCCCGTGACTCCGCCAGTGAATTTTGGGGGAAATTTTGAGGATTTTTGTCTTGTCGACTGTCTTCGACGTTTCTTTCAAATATTATCTTTTTAGGATGTCGTTTGACGATTTCTCGAGAAACTTCTCGCTGCTCGAGATGTGTATAACGGTGACTGAGTTCGACACCCCCGACAGCAAAAGGACGTGGGAGTTAACGACCCACGAGGGATCGTGGAAACGATACGTAAACGCCGGCGGATGCCGGAACAACTTAAGTACGTTAATTAGGTACTCGAATTAGGTACTTCAATCTTTGAGGTACTTTGATCAGGTACTTGATTTAGGTTACAAGGACAGACTCTACTTCATGAATCACTCTGCATTCTATTATTATTATTATTATTATTATTATTATTATTATTATTATTATTATTATTATTATTATTATTATTATTATTATTATTATTATTATTATTATTATTATTATTATTATTATTATTATTATTTATTATTTATTATTATTATTCATTATTATTATTATTATTTATTATTATTATTATTATTATTTAGGTGAATTAGGTAGGTCTACTTAAATTGGGTACTTAATTTAGGAATTTAGGTACCTGAATTAGGTGCTCGAATTTGCTTCTCCAATTATGCACTTTAATAGGGTGGAAAGTGACGGATTTTTCTAGTCCACTGACATCACTGCAAAGCGTTTGAGGGTTCTAAATAGAAATTTGGGTGAAATATCGACATGAATTTTTGGGTCGCCCGAAAATTTTTCATGCACTATAGTCCAGGGTGTTTTTCCGAAATTTGAGCGAAAATTTGTGGTGTCGTAGGGCTTTCATATTTGCACCGATTGAAGCCCAGTCGATGCCTACAAGGAATCCGGACCCGAATTTTGGATATCTATCAGGTGTCTGATTGTTTTAAAGGTTTGAAAGTCTATACAATGTATAGCCGCCATTATTATATTTTGCAATATAGACACATTAATTAGGTACTCGAATCAGATATGTGAACGAAACAGCGACTAGACACACAGGTGCACATGCATGCGAATTTTTTATCCCCTCGAAGATTTAGTTGGGGGTGGGCGGGGTGGGGGCAGAGCCTCTTAATATCCCAGATTATTTTCTCTGTAGATTGTCACGTAATAGTTGAAGACGCCTTATTTTTGGTGTTCTGTGTTCAGGTACGTTCTGGACGAATCCTCAGTACAGGATCCGGGTGGTAGATCCGGACGAAGAGGACGATGACGACACCGGAACCCTGGTTGTGTCCTTGATGCAGAAGGACAGACGTAAGAAGATAGCGGAACTTGGCCTCGAAATGCTCCCCATCGGATACGGCATCTACAAGGCCAGACACCGATAGAAAATGAGGCGCTATAGAAGTTCATTGATTGATTTACTGCTTGGTGGATCGATCGATTGATTGATCGATCGATCGATTGATTTATTCGTGGATTTATTGATTGACTGATTACATTTACATTGTTACATTATTCCACCATTTCATGAGGCGTAATTTCTCGGTAATTGGACATTTTTACAGAATTCTCTATAAAAGAACTTATCATTTATCAGTCCACTACTGACAAGACCGCAAATTGAATAAAAGTGGGTTAGCTCCCCCATTACACCCCCGCTATGAGTGAACGCATTGACTGTTCAACACGTAATAACATCTACTTGAACTTTACGATCGGTTTCCCTGCTTTCTATAGCGCTAGATCCAGGGTTATTTCTAGGATTATCAATTGGGGGGGGGGGTGTCGGTATATTCTGGGGGTCGGCCCCTGCTGAAAGTCTGACAAGCATAAAAATCTCATCACTGGCTCAGATTGTGAGGTGTTGGGAGTGTCGGTCTCAAATTGGGATGTTGGGGGGATGTTACGGGGTGTAAAAATATCCCTGGCTATATCCCAAGTAGTTACCCATCCTCCCGTTTCCGGTGCGTCCTAAAATTGTCCGTTTGTCCTTCCGCAGATCCCCGACGAACAATCCGGACCGCTGGACATCAACTTCTTCCGCTACAACTTGCCCGTTGCCCGGTCGCCCGAGTTTAGCAACGTTCGTGATATGGTCGGCCGCCACAAGCTCCCGCCCGGGGCCTATCTCATCGTCCCCAGCACCTTCCAGCCAAACGACGAAGCGGATTTCCTGCTTAGGATCTTCACCGAAAAACCCGCTCCATCATCGTACGTGGCCCAACAGATCTCCAATAATAATAATAATAATAATAATAATAATAATAATAATAAATAATAATAATAATAATAATGATGATGATGATGATGATGATGATGATGATGATGATGGGGATGATGATGATGATGATGATGATGATGATGAGGAGGAGGAGGAGGAGGAGGATTATATCATCGCTTGGCATATTATACTAGGTTCTGTTAGGATACTTGACAATTAAAGATTCAACGCGAAGCTGAAACAAAACCAGGAGAAGTTCTATTCTTGTCGAAAGTTATCAATGGGTTTTATTATAATTATTATCTCCTGTCAATACTCGTTTTTGTGTCTTTATTCGCAAATGCAGATAACATAAGATAGACATAAACACAATAATTCTTTATTTTTTTATTTCTGAAACTTTCTTTTAGTGAACTCGATGAAGACACGAAATTCATCGACAACATTAACGCCAAGGTGAAGACGAAACCACAATTTTTTTCGTATCACGTGACTAACACGTGACCACCCGAGAAATAAAATCTGGGACCTCGGGGGGGGGATCGAACCCGAGGGGAGGTGGGACGTCCGGTGACGTCAATCTTAGTGACGCCTGTTGTTTGTTGTAATAATTATTTGCACATAATTTTTCCTTTGTCTGATATTTGTTTCTTTCAAAATGAAGTTCATTAATTGATTATATTGATAATAATGGCTTTTGTTTTGCAGGTCAAAGATGATGTTCCCGTTTATAACAGAGACGTAAGCGGCTATTCCGTGTTATTCTAAATATTATGGTGCTATAAAAATCACTGGCATAGTCACTAAGAGGAGGCACAGGGATCGCTGGCTGCCACCCATATTCGAACCTGGATTATTTGCGAAGAAATTTGGCAAAACCAATAAGAAAATGTGATAAGTTGATAAGTTGATAAGCTGATAAGTTATCACATATAGTCCAAACAATTGCTTCGGATCTCATTATTTTGATCAAATATCAGCCCATTTTTACGATCGGGGCTCCCAGACCCCACCAGGGGACTCAAGACTCTTCCCCCAAGCAAACCCATTTTTGCACAGACCGGGTTCGTGTCTCTCGTATTTGTATGAGTGATGGTGTCCCCCTGTTCTCGAGCGCTGGCTACGCCATGGACAAAAATCAGCCAACGCATTAGAACGAAATATGCTATTCGTGTTTCAGACCGATTCTCACCCAACGGGAATCAAAGGAACAGTTCTTGTAAGTCGTGCTTCGATGACCTTTACACTTTGACCTTTGAACTATACTGCAGGTACTGAAAGTTAAAACACGTGTCTAAGTCAAGCACAGAAGAAATTTAATTAATACTCTAGACTAACCTTTCGCGAACTCTGATAACAACAGCTACTAATTCTAATTAGGCCTAGTTGCTAAATATCATTTTACAGGGCGGACCAATAAAAAAACTGCTTCATAGTATATAATTTCACAATCACTGGTTCAACATGCATGAAATAAAACGTTGGCTCCGCGAGGACTTCCTACGCTAAAACTGACTATAGCTGTAGAACTTATGTGAAGATTCGCATACTGTAGACAGTACAGTAACTACTGAAGTTATTTTCAGAACACGTGTTTCTTTTAATTAATATTATTGACAAAAGGCATTGCTACGCGTTAAAATCATCGCTGATCTGTCAATCACTTTCTTTTCGATTATTCAGGCCGATCCAGAAGACAGACGGAGAAAGTCGGTGAGTGCCTAGAGGCCCACAAGATCTCAACTTTTCTCACAATCTCCGAATATTCGGACGTTCGAATTAATTACTGAACCCACTGAATCGTCTTCTTTTAACTGAAGCCCCTTGTGTGCCAGCAGTGGCGGCTCCACCGGGGGGGCCAGGGGGGCCCGTGCCCCCCTACTGAGAGCCTGGCCCCCCAGTGGCCCCCAGTTGGGACCCTATACTTAATGCTACATACATTAAACAACAAATGGTTGGCCCCCCATGATTAGAAGTTGCCCCCCCCCAACGGTCCCCCCACTTGCCAAATCCTAGAGCCGCCACTGTGTGCCAGTGATCATCCGGGCCTGTTAGGAGGAAGATCTCCCATGCCCCTCAAATCTTAAAAGTCACCGCCGCCCCCAAAAAAGTCGCAGCACAATCTCAAAATTCCCCCCAAATCGTAGCACTAATTTTTTTGTGCATTTAACTGTGCCTCTTCCCCCCAGCCAAGTCAATTCCCCCCAAATGTAGATCAGTCTACGATTTGCTTGTTATTCTTTTATTACGACTTTGACAGAATTATGTATATTAGACTATGCCTAATATAGGGCCTACCTAATTCTTTCAAAAGGATAGAAACAGATACTGAAATTCATAGACAATTATAAAGTTTTCATTTTGCATATAAAACATGCCTTTGTTAAGCGTCATAGAAATCCTATGAATTTGGCAACATCGCTTAATTAACCCCTTAACTGGGGATCCCGGATATATCCGCCCATTTTACATTGAGTTACAGTTAAATACACGGTTAAGGGGTTAAGCAGGAGGTCACCAGAGCAAAGCGAAATCTTCGGAATGCGATTACAAAATAAGATTTAAACATTTGTTAAACATTATTATTATTATTATTATATTATTATTATTATGGAAAATAATTTGCTAAAAATAAAATTAGATGAATATATATTTTATAACGTACTAAGTTTAATAACGGACCAGCTTAGTGTTTAATCTAGACTCTGGACTCCGGGGGGAGGAGGGGCACTGACAAAGCCGGGGGGAAATCAGCTAGGGGCTGCTGTTAGTTGCAGTATGCCAAAATTTTCGGGGGGATTTGAAATTTCCGGGGAAGGGGCAATTTCCCCCCGGAAACGGCCTAGATTGAACCCTGGACCAGCCAAGTACGCTTGCTGTGTTTTTCTGATCGTGGAGTGCAGCTCTTTGTAACGGACGATGACAGGAAAGAGGAGAGAGATCTGAAGGAACTTTTTCGCCAAACAGCAGGTCATGACCTTGAGGTCGACGCCTACGAACTTAGGGCCATTCTCGATTCCAAATTCAAACCAGGTAAGGAAAACAGTCGTCGACCTTCGATCCGCACCATTCAAAACTGTGGCGCAGCCAGGATTTCGGAGCAGGGGAGGGAGGGACATGCTGCACACAAAATTCCACTTTATTCTATACCGCATGTAGCGACTCTAAAAGTCTACAATGAGAGTGGAAACCAGCATACAAATTAATATAATGTTAATATATCTGTATTTGACATTTTAAAGGCAAGTTAAGGTGGAGTGAATTAGAACATGAAGGTTTTATCGCACTGTCCGTACTATTACTATAGGGTGAAGTGTGGAGTAGACTATAGTCAGTGTTTTATACAGGCCTGTTAGGAGGGGAGATCCCCAAAAAAAAAAAAAGCACTCTAAATTCCTCCCCCAAATCCCAGCACTAACACAAATTTTGCATTAAACTGTGTCTTTTCCCCTCCAACCAAGTCGATTCCCCCCGGAAAGCCTCAATTCCCCCTCCAGGCCTGGAGTCTGGATAAAACACTGACTATGGTTGTTTTTTTAATTTGAAGGGATTGCAACGTATAAATTGTCAGGCTATGTTAGTTAGTAAACGATAAGAGAACTCATGTTGCAATAGCAAACTGTTTTTTTTTTTTAAATATCAGAGTTCAAGTTTGAAGGAGTTGGTTTAGAGACCGCACGGAGCATTGTCGCAATGATGGATGTATCTTTTTAGACGGATGCTCTTGTAGGCCTGCAGTATCTTTAATACCATGCATTGTATGCCTAACGTCAAGTTAGCCATCCTCTTTATACAGTACTGCTCAAAAAAATTGCGAACACACGTGGATTTCGAAGCAAACGTATTTTTTACTGTATTTTTTCATTAATGATACTATTCTACGATTGATGTACAGAAAAGGCTATAGATATGCAACCATTTTTCGTGGCATTTCGAACGCTCTAGAATACAATTGAGACCGAATATACTGATTATTCTAGTACGGTTTGATGCAATGAAGATGGGGACACAAGAAAATGTGGATAAAATTCGTTTCAACAGTTTTCTGAAATTTGCATATCTATAGCCTTCTGCACATCAATCGTAATCGTAGAGTAGTATCACTAATGAAAAATACAGTAATGGTGTTCTTGGTTGTGATAGCAATGTTTTAAGAAGCCTTAAACTTCGTTTTGCTTCGAAATCCACGTGTGTTCACAATTTTTTGAGCAGTACTGTATGCCTATGCCTACATACTGTACAGTAACATTACGGACTGTCATTCTAGTATATAGCCTAGCAGCTGCTAATTCTGATTAGGTCTGATTACTAAAGATCACTACAGGGTGGACCAATAAAAAACTGTTTCATTGTATATAAGTTCACAACCAGTGGGTCAAAAACGCATGAAACTTGGCGCACATCTGTGGCATTGTACCCCGCATTTAAGGGTTCTTTTACTCGAATTCCAAAGTACAGCGGCGCCACCTAGCGAAGCCAGGCTAGGAGTAGGTGGTATTCATATACTGCATATATGCCTCTGCAATTATGTATGTATTTATGCATTATTTTCGAGGGGTTAATTTTTCCTCAGCTAAAAATAGATCGATCATTCTGGCAAACTTGGTTATGAAGAATTTAAGAAGCTCTGGGCAGATCTGCGACAATGGAAGGTACGATGATCTGTCTGTCTGCCTGCCTGTCTGTCTGTCTGTCTCTCTCTCTCTCTGTCCCTCTTTCTCTCTGATAGGTTTGTTAATTTTTAATTTTAGAAAATTCTGCAGTTTGTAAATTAAAATTTTAATTTATGTAAGTTACAGTATACGTGCTGTACATACAGAACGAGTCAGTTTCTAATGGCACTTTGAAATAATGCTTAGCTTTTCACGGCTATCTCCGTGAAAGATATTGACTCTTTTTTGCAGGTGGCCGCGTTTAAAATTCTTGCTTAGAAGAAATCCCATCAGGCTACAGTATTTCTTCGAATGGCTTATCGGGTGAAAAGTTTATCCCAAATTTCTAATTTACAACGAATTTGCCATTGGTTGTAGCTCGGGGAGGGAGGACACTTGTATGTTGTAAGTTGTGTCCAGTTTAGGCCTATGGCTAATTTATATAGCGCACGGGTGCTTTAATAGGCCTAGGTAAAGGTAGGTCCCGTACTCGAGTCTGAGTGTTGGGTTCCGGCGCTTATCTCCGGTCAAGGCAATCAGCGACGTGGGTGGTACAAACCATTAATCTGGGGTAGGTTGCCATTACTTTCCGCAGACCCACGTTTTACCTCGCAGCTTAACGCTGCTCCTCATTTTGCCACCGCCCTCTAGCGAGCAAGGCTGAGTCGACCTTAGGGCTCCTGCGGGAATTGAACCCCGCGACCTTCTGCTCCATCGTCCAGCGTTGTTACCACTCTTCTAACTTCCCGCCCCCCCACAGTAAATTACAGTAAATCAATAAACGAAATCACAGTAAACTACTACACAGTAATAGGCCTACTTTACTTTACTTTACTTTACTGTTCGCAATAGATTGGCACAATAACTCTTTGCAGAAGGTGTTTCTTGAATATGACGTTTCGAGGACGGACAGCCTCAGCGCATCAGAATTGAGACCAGCGCTCAATTCTTCAGGTTTTCAAACGCATTTTCCAGCAACAGTGTGGCTAATTTTTATTTTTCTAATGTAGACCGAATACTCCGCTTAATAAGAATAAATTTCATAGGCCTACCTACACTGCCTTGCAGTCTTCGTTATACTCATATATCAGGGGCGTAGCCAGGAATTTGATTCGGGGAGTATAATGTGATTTGGAGGGTATAAATCTTTAAAAACTTTAAAAATCTTAAAACATATTAGAAACTTTAAGGTAGACTGATTTGGGGGTGGGGTGGGGGTGGGGTGGGAGGCATAATACACTGTGTTGTGTGTAATGTTCGTTCCGTAGGGTTCCTGATCAGTAACCATACTCTCAAGTGCATCGTAATGCGTTACAGCGATCCAAGAGGTTTCGTACAATTCAACGATTTCATTCTGTGCGCTGTTCGACTGAAAACCATGCACGGTCGGTTAATATAATAACAGTGGCGGCTCCATAGAGGAGGCCCCCGGGGGGCCCGTGCCCTCCCCTATTGAGTGCCTGCTCCCCCCAGTGGTCCCCTGTTGGGAATCTATACTTAATACTACATACCTAACAACAAGTGGTTGGCCCCCATGATTAGAAGTTGCCACCCCAACGGCCCCCACTTGCCAAATCCTGGATCCGCCACTGCATAAAAATGATGACGATGACGATGACGATGATGATGATGATGATAATAATAATAATAATAATAATAATAATAATAATAATAATAATAATAATAATAATAATAATAATAATAAGTAAGTAGTAGTAGTAGTAGTAGTAGTAGTAGTAGTAGTAGTAGTAGTAGTAGTAGTAGTAGTAGTAGTAGTAGTAGTAGTAGTAGTAGCAATGCTTAAAGCGGTTCAGCAGGATCACTATGTTTCACCCATCCATTCATTGGCGTTATGGTCTTTGCTCCTCTCTTGTCGTCTTGTAGATGTGTCCCTGTATTCTTCTTTGTCTTATTGTCTTTGAGTCTACAGTTGACAATGGGGCTTTATATTCTTCCCCTAATCGTCAGCAAGACTGCTTGTAACTGATCTGGGTTCTTTCTAGTCAAGTGAAGTGATATAATCCGAAATTGTTCTGAACAGAGTGCTTATGAGTATCTCTAATAATTGGACACGTTTCTGAATTTGCAATTCCTTTTCAAAAGCCTGTTTATTGTACATCTTTCGAAATTTTAGAGATCTTCAAAGAAATGTCAAAAGACAGATCGCAGCCTGCCCGATTCACTTTAGATGAGGTAGGCCTATGCATTCAAGGTCACAGCATACTCACCAGGGGCGTAGCCAGGAATTTGATTTTTTTGGATGGGGGAGGGGGTTAATGTGATTGCGGGGATATAAATCTTAAAAACTTTGAAATCTTAAAAAACACATTAAAAATTTTAAGGTAGTCTGATTTGCATATTTGGTACATGCAGTGTCTGTCATGCATTGAATTTCAGTCCTCAACCCCCACCCCCACCCCCACCCAGCCCAAATTTCACAACTCCAACACTGGTCTATTGGTGTATTACCCTCCAAGGGCATTGGAAGTTTGCAATGTCACTACATGACCAGTACGAGAACTATATAACCCTAACACTAACGAAATGCGATGACTTGTTTTTATAAAACTTTTGCTAATGTTGGCAATTATTTTCAGTTTATACAGACGACGATGTATTCGTAAAGATCTCTGAACAACATGATGCAATCAATGAGACCGTTTGCCGATGCCCTTGGAGTCCAATAATTATTCTTTGTTCTGATATTCTGCTTGGAAAAAAATGCTCGTGAACCTCGATTCCAAACCACGGACACAACCTGGACTCAATGGGACAATTAGGCCCACCGTTTAGGCCTATGGTGGGTGTAATTGCTTTCGATGTTAGATTCAAGTTATTGCGAATTTTGATCAATGTTCAGTGAATTAGCCTGCTTTTGTCATTTTATTTTATTAAAGTCCCGTAGATCGAAAGCACAATTCGACAGATATGCCCAAGTCCCATGGGCGCCCACAGAAATTTTTCCAGGAGGGGAAAACACATCTTAACACAGTGGACACGGTTAATATTTTAGCAAGGTTTTCAAATTTCAATGGGAAATATAGGCATTTTTATTTCCCAGGAGGGGGCAAGTGCCCCCTCTTGCCCCCAATGTGCGGGCGCCCACGCCAAGTCCCCATACACTAACTGACGCAATATGTCAGATAATTCGTATAAAGCCTTTTAAAATAATTTTAAAAGGCTTTATTATTATTTTATTATTGTACG
>CM030855.1:1580676-1605218 GCA_018105865.1 Metaphire vulgaris
ACAAAGTCTTTCAGTTCAATTCTCTGTCGAGGGGGTGTTGGGGGGGTGGGGTGGTGGTAATGGGGTGTAAAAATATCCCTGCCATCAAGCTAAGAGATGCCATTTTTTTGGCCACTTGATGAGGAAAGAGGGACTCGAGAATTCGGCAGCTACAGGCAGGGAGTGATTTGTAGGGGGAAGGGGAATCTCCCCCTCCACTGCCAAACTGCATCCCCCTACTGCTACATCCCCACCACTACATCCCCCCACTGCTACATTTCCCAACAACTACGTCCCCCCCCAAGCTCGACATATCCGCCCCCGCCCACTACTCCAGGTCACAAATCGCACCATGGTTACAGGCATGGTGAAGGGTAAAAGATCAAGAGGAAAACAAAGATCAAAATACACAAACTAAGAGAGGGACTGGAGATAGATGACAACATCGAACTTCTGAGGAATACCAGAGATTGTGAAAAGTGGAAGTCCATGGTCGCCGACGCAGCCATGCACGACACCTGAGAAGACGACATAAATATTTGATATGCTGTTGGCTGAAGCGGCTATGCACTATGAAATGGCGCTATAGAAGTTTATGATTAAATTATATTAGATGTGATTGTAGCAGTTTGAATCTTGTGTTCTGAGTTTGGAATTTGTGCAGCGTAAAATATCTTGTAAATTGTCCATTCTATATCATAGCCTGAACACAGGTCTGTTTCGTTACCGTATTCTGTACGAAAATTGCGCAGTGTTGTGGGCTGAAAAAATTATACATAAATATAATTGAAGGCAAAATGGCGTTTCAAATGTGGATTTTCTGTTAAATTTTCAAAATAAATTCAACAGCATTGGCCTTTTATCAATTGCAAGCTACAGTAGTATTGACACACCAGGAAACTCTATACAGGAAAACAGCAAATTTATAATCGTTTCAAGTCTTACAAGAATAACATAGAGTTACTAATCAGTATTAATAAAACAATTAAGTACTTACAATACTAAGAAAAACAGGTTATAAAGAATAAGTTATTATCCACAGTACTTGAGCCTATTATAATGGTGTCTTAAAAGCAGTTTCAATGACCCAAGCCTTGATCAACTGATGGGCAATTGCTTGTTTTGGGGGCACAAACAACCCTCGAGGATGCTGATGGGTCAGCATTTGGACGACCTCCTCTCGACCAAACCATTGACCATCTTCCAGTTCCTCTTTGTCCAGCTGGAAAAAGAATCCACCACAATTATTATTTTTAAAAAAATAATGGAAGAATGTGGTTCTCATACAGGACTGATCCCACTTCATGAATCACTCTAAACCCTATTATTATTATTATTATTATTATTATTATTATTATTATTATTATTATTATTATTATTATTATTATTATTATTATTATTATTATTATTATTATTATTACTACTATTACTATTATTACTACTATTACTATTATTATTATTATTATTATTATTATTATTATTATTATAAATTATTAAATACTACAACAACAACAACTACAACAACTACTACTACTACTACTACTACTACTACTACTACTACAACTACTACTACTACTACTACTACTACTACTACTACTACTACTACTTCAACTACTACTGCTGCTGTTGCTGCTGCTGCTGCTGCTGCTACTACTACTACTACTACTACTACTATTATTATTATTATGAGATTTCAACAAGCATCTTGATAATAAGTAATATAATCAATACTTTTAAGATTGTAACATTCCTCATTTGGACAAAAGACTTCAACAACTCATTACTCAGCACACACAACCAGTGCTTATTCTAGGCCTTCTCTGGGAGGGAAATTACCCCCAAGTTTTAACCCCCAATTTTGACATTTTGGCAAGTAGTATGACCTCCCAATGTCTGTCCCCCCAAATTTTTAACTCCCCCAATGTCTAGGTGGCTAGAATAGACACAGAATCCACAGATACACAACAATACACAACTTCTTTCTGTGTTGTGTTCAAATGTTTTGGTTCTACTGAGTATTTTTTCTGCCAGTCATTACAAAGAGTCCCTAACCCAGACCTATCTGTCCAGTTTTACAACCTAATCAAGTTTAAAAATTTCAAAAAGAGAAGGAAAAACCTTTATAGTTTCATTCTCGGTAACTTGCGTCATGTAGCCGGCCATGAGGCAGCTGGGCATAGGCCAGTACTGGCTCGACAGATATCGGAGGCTCTCCACTTCAAGACCAACCTCTTCCTCGACCTCACGAACGCACGCTTCTTCCATCGTTTCACCTGAACATTTGAACCAAATTGCAACTGCCTACCATAGGTGTAAACATGGATGAAAAGTGTGGGGGAAATCAAAAGTTATAGGCCTATAAAAGATTACGTTCTATGAGTTGCCCATATGGCTATATATGCAAAAAATAGCCATTGACATAGAAGAAAATTTTATAATATGCAGCAATTTCTGCCTATTTCAGTAGAGGGTGCTAACCCTCTGGACCACTCAACTCAAACATTTAGTCGCTCCTTTCAAGAAATCAAAAGTTATAGGGCTATAAAAGATTACGTTCTAAATGTTTTACCCAAACGTCTATAAGCTATATATAGCCACTGCCTGTAGAACTAACGTTTCTAATACGTATTAATTTCTGTAGAGGGTGCTAGCCCTCTGGACCACACAACTCAAAAGTTTAGTTGCTCATTCGAAGAAATAAAAAATTATAGGGCTATAAGAGAGTATGTTCTATATGAATATAATATTACTTACCCCCCCCCCTAGAAAATGCAAATACCAATATTTCACATTGAAATTTGAAAACCTTGCAAAAATATTAACCGTAAACATTGTGTTAAAATGTGTTTTGCCCCTCCTGTAAAAATTTCTGTTGGCGCCCATGGATGTGTTCCAATACCTGGCTCGATGAATCCCGCAATGCAGCTGTACATGTTGTGCGGATGGGTCGGTTTATGCGCAAGAAGGCAGCGCTGACCGTCGGACGAAATCACGGAGCAGATGACTGTCGGGTCGACCCGAGGATACGAAATGTTATGCACGCCTACAACCAAATTTCTAAGCAATTAGTGTTGCCGCTAGGAGATTCGCAGAGAAGGGGGGATGGGGGGAATTGAATTAAAGCCCTAGTTTAATCGTTGATGTGGATAGAAAGACAGATAACACAATTGATAAGATGGGGTATGAGAATTGCCTCATAAAATCACTTTACTAGGCAGCGTAATATCAAACTGGAACTTCTCAAGCTACAAAAAACTCATAATCATCACTGCCACCGCCATCATCGATAATTTTCTAAACAGTACTGATAAAGGCTGGGCCAAATGAGACAAAGTATTCTGTAATAATATCAATAATATAATATAATTTCTAAAATTATCCTCTACCGCGTTTTATTTTCAAAAATATCCAAACTTCGTTCATAGGTGCCTGCCGTTGCCTAATTATGCGCAAACGATAGTCAAAATATTTACAGGGTGGCGCAAAAAAAACCGGACTAGTCACATTTAGGTTTGCATTTAATATAGTCCGTTTTTATGCGCCACCCTGTATAATAAATTTTAAAAGCAACGACCTACGCTCGTGTGTGACGCATTTGTCGTCGAGACAGACCCGTTTGTACCCGGCCGCGTCCATCTTTGTCCTGCTTCCACAACTGGAGCAGAACCTGTATCGGTGCCAGTCGAACAGCGGACGCGCCTGGGAAATCAGTCGCTTGTCCTCCTCCCGCAGACTCATAAACCGAAACATGTGCGCGGTCTCCGACCCCGGAAAAGACCTCGACAGGTCTTCGTCCGACAAATGGCCGACGTCGATGCAGAAATACGCCTTCGAGTCGCGCTCGTCGAGTCCCGTTTCCGACCCGAGATAGATGACCGCCTGGTCGTCTACGAACGACTTGACGCTGTCGTACGTGAACCTCGACAGGCGTAACGATCGATCTTCCTCGGATGCGCACAGCGGGTCTCCCCTGTACAGCGCGACGAATACGGAATTTGGCGCCTGCATCAGCTCGGTCACCCACTGTTTGTCAACCCGGAGCGAAGAGTGACGACGCAGCACTTCTGAAAGCATGCCACGAGACTTGACATCTAAAACAAATGCATTCCAAATTGAGGCAACAAGTGATTGCAAAATCCTCACTTTTATTTTCAACTGTTATTATTTATTATTATTACTATTATTATTATTATTATTATTATTATTACTACTACTACTACTACTACTATTATTATTATTATCACTATTATTAGTATTATTATATATTAATACTATCACTAATATTATTATTATTATTAATATTAATACTATTACTATTATTATTATTATTGCTATCACTATTATTATTATTATTATCACTATTATTAGTATTATTTTTACTATTATCACTATTATTATATTATTATTATTATTATTATTATTATTATTATTATTATTTCAGAGGGATCACCACCACCAGTAGTCACAGCAGTTTACAGTTATCATCATCACCATCACCGTCACCATTTCTGCCATTCAGCGCCAATTAGCGAAAATCAAACAATCTTCTAACCTTTCGACCTCTTCCGAATCTGCTCGGCACTTTTGAGCAACTCAGCCGCATCTCGGTGCTGCCAGAAGACCGCAAGCTCGTACGCGGACTGACCGGCCTTGTTGAAGAGGGAAGCGTCGGCATTATTCCTCAGGAGACGGTCGACCGCTGACCGATGGCCGTTACGGGCAGCGACCATAAGAGCCGTCCATCCGTACTCGTCCCGAGCATTAACATCACTGGCTCCAATAGGAACAAGAAAAGCAAAGAATTTCTATAAACGTCAAGAACGGTAAGTAAGGAAATAAGCACAGCCGAAAGAAATTACATTACGACTTCATTATAACATACTTAACGGGTCTGTAAGATTGAGTACGTTATATCCGAGGTACAGTACATCATATCCAATACCATCCAATACGGTAGCGTATTATATGGGACCGTACACTGGGGTACTTTATAACCAAGTATAGGTTATAAAAGAGTCCTTTATAACAAAGTTCTACAGCATTACAATCTCCTATATCCCTATATTGGATATTACTTAGACTTACCGTAAATACTCCCGTCCCCTCTGGAACCACGGGCGACATTGGATATTACAGTAAAAAATTAAATTCCTCCTATGCATAAAATACTTGCTGCATTAGTTTATATGAAACAAATATATCTCATGATATACCTGAGGAGTTGGGTAAAATGTTATTCAGAACTGCTATGTTACCATCAGCTGCAGCTTTGAAAATAGAACTTTCATTGACTGCAGAAATGGCTCTGAAATAAAGATACAACATATGAACTCTCTTAGGCAATAAACCAATATATATATATATTCCCTCCTATGCCTACTAGACTTTTCCGCCGCCTTCGACATGGTGGACCACGACACGCTCTCTCAGCGCCTTGAAATCTCCTTCGGGGTCACTGGCGGAGCCTTGACGTGGCTCCAGGGCTACCTTTCGGCCGGACACAGTCAGTGGCCTGGGGCGGCTTCGATGTCTGCCTCACGGTGTCACGAGCGGTGTGCCACAGGGATCGCCCTGGGTCCACTCCTGTTCGTGCTCTCACGCGCAGACGTCGGACGGATCGTCGAATCATCTGGTTTATCGTGGCATGCATACGCCGACGACGGTCAGGTGTATTCCTCCTGCCTTCCGCCGGAGACCGAGCATCTTCTGTCGTGCGTCCGTGAATGCATCACTCGGATAGAGCGTTGGGCCACGGCTAACCGGCTCGCCTAAACCCGAGCAAGACGGAGCTCATCTGGTTTAGCACTCCAAGGAGGAAGCATCTGATCGATCGTTCGAGCTTTCTCTGGACGAGGCTAACATCCAGCCATCGACAGAGGTGCGCTTTACTCGGAGTGATCTTCGACGCAAACGCTGACGCTTGCTGGTCAAGTTGCCAATGTTACCCGCTCGTGCTTCCGACAGCTTCAATGATCCGAGAGGTTCATCGGTATATCTCAACGGCAGCCGCGATACAACTGGTTCGGAGCCCCTCGTCCCTTTCACGCGCCGACTATTGTAACGGGATCCTGTTTGGTCTTCCCGATCGTCAGCTCGCCGCCTGCAGTCGATCATCAACGCCTCAGCCCGACTGATATTTCGGATCCGGTGGCATGACCACGTGACCTCGCTACTCAGGGACAAGCTACACTGGTTACGCATCCCGAGCGCATTGCATTCAAGCGTTGCTGGCTGACGTTCGGGCACTAAACGATCCTCTTGTCCGGAATACTTAGCGACCTTGATTTCGGGACGACTACGAACGACCGACGGCTCCATCTGCGCTCCAGCAGCCGAGCTCACCTGTACGTTCCACCTCCGTCGAAGACACTCAACCGGCGAATGTTTTTTCCCGAGGAAACCTCTCCTATGGAATTCGTTATCGCTTCAGTGTCGGGCGGCCACTTCATTAGAGGACTTTTGACCAAATTAAAGACTCACCTATTTAACATCTCGTTCCCATGTTTTTGTAAAGCGCTTTGACTTTGGCCTCGCTATGCTACGGCGCTATATAAATTGTCATGAACAATAACAATAACAATATATATATCATATTATTTAGCTCTAAAATTAGATATTCATTTAAATATTCTAAATTGTAAAATGTGCAACAGGCTTGCAAATCAATTTCAAAGTCAAATCATAAAACTAAATTTCCATCACAAGTTTAACTTCTATAATGAACTTATGTTTATACAAATAATAATAATAATAATAATAATAATAATAATAATAATAATAATAATGTGATTTTAAGTGGTTTAGGAGGCTAAGTAAGCCTGTGTGAAAACCACTGAAAATTAATTAATTAATTCATATTAATCTAACGCCACACTGAAAAAGTATAAAAGTAATTGTTTTATTAGATATATTAACCTTATTTGAAAAACTGTTGGCTTCAGATGGCGAAACCATCTACATGAAAGTACTCTCAGCATAGCGGAATCTTCTTCTGTAACACTAAATTCCTGTAATAAAAGTACACTATTGATCAGTTTCAAGCAAAATTTAATAATAATAATAATAATAATAACAATAATAAATAATAATAATCTCTGAAATGACACTGCCTTCTACAAATAGATTCTGGAATATCACCAACTAACCATTCGAGTTTTAGAACTGGCACCATAGAAGAGCAGACATGCATTGTTATACTAATAATAGTAATTATTATTATCAGTATAGTGGTGGCACCACTCAAACCATGGCATCTTTGCTAGTACAGTAGCAGTAGTAGCATGACTAGCATCAGCAATAGTACTGATAGTGGTGGAGGTAGTAACATTAGTAGTTATAATAAAAATAAAATAATAATATTAATAATGTGATTTAAAGTGGTTTAGGAGTCTAAGTAAGCCTGTGTGAAAACTACTGTAGTAACTCTCCACATTCAATAACCCACTGTTTCAACTGTCACTCCAAGTAGCAGTACTGCTGCTGCTGCTGCTGCTGCTGCTGCTGCTACTACTACTACTACTACTACTACTACTACTACTACTACTACTACTACTACTACTACTACTACTACTAGTACTACTATTACTACTACTACTTCTACTACTACTACTTAGCAGTGATAGTATATTACTATAAAATCATATATTTCTCACAATAATGTATTAATTAATAATTTAATTAGACCTTTAAATCGATTGATATCTAACTAAAAACCATTTAAGTCACAGATTTTGACTGCAAATAAACAAAACTTTTAACATGCTGCCTCTGGATATTTTTTAACGAGAATTTTTTTAACTTACTGAGCTACGAGTCGTATTTAAGCGAATGACCAAAAGATTCGAAGACTGGTTCACATTAGCAAAGTATTTGAACACTTGGAGAACTCTATAGCGTCAATTTCGACAATTTATTGTCATTATTGGCATAAAATTTGGCAAATAATCGTGTCTGTAAAAATTTTAAAATAACACCACGGTATCTAGATTATAGCATCTAGGATTTATCTACCGGATTTCTGAATGTGGGTGCGAATCAGAACCCTTACACGAATAGTTGCTTAATTTAGAATAGAAATACGAGAAAAATATCGATCAGATCGCGAACAGTCTATCAATCGTTGAGGATTCTTTCGAATCGGATCCATTTTTGCCGATTTAAGATCAAAGGAATGGCGAAATTTGCCGAAAATTTTGGGTCCGTCTAATCGGCGGGGCGGATGAGCTGGCGGATGAGCGGGCGGATGAACGCGGGCGGTGAACGCGGCGGATGAGAACCGTGGCGGATGAGAAGCCTGGCGGATGAGAATCCTATATGGGGAGGGGGCGACGGCGGGGGCGCTATATGTCATATACAGCTAGGAGGGCGATCTTTTGATTCGGCGGATGAGAACCGTGGCGGATGAGAAGCCTATATGGGGAGGGGGCGACGGGGGGGGCGGCGCTTTATATGTCATATTCAGCTAGGAGGGCGATATGTTTTATTCGGCGGATGAGAAGCCTGGCGGATGAGAAGACTGGCGGATGAGAAGCCTATATGGGGAGCAGTGGCGGCTCTAGGATTTGGCAAGTGGGGCGTTGGGGGGGCAACAACTAAGTTCTAATCATGGGGGGCCATCCATTTGTTCTTTAATGTATGTAGCATTAAGTATAAGGTCCCAACTGGGGGCCACTGGGGGCCACTGGTGGCCACTGGGGGCCACTGGGGGGCAGGCAGTCAATAGGGGCACGGCCCCCTCTCCCCCCGGTGGAGCCGCCACTGATGGGGAGGGGCGACGGAGGGAGGCGCGATGTGTCATATACAGCAATGAGGGCGAACTGTTTGATTCGGCGGATGAGAAGCCTGGCGGATGAGAAGACTGGCGGATGAGAAGCCTGTATGTGGAGGGGGCGACGGCGGGGGAAGGCGCTATATGTCATATACAGCAACGAGGGCGATCTGTTTGATTCGGCGGATGAGAACCGTGGCGGATGAGAAGACTGGCGGATGAGAAGCCTATATGGGGAGCAGTGGCGGCTCTAGGATTTGGCAAGTGGGGCCATTGGGGGCAACTTCTAAGTTCTAATCATGGGGGCCATCCATTTGTTCTTTAATGTATGTAGCATTAAGTATAGGGTCCCAACTGGGGGCCACTGGGGGAGGCAGTCAATAGAGGGCACGGCCCCTCTCCCCGGTGGAGCCGCCACTGATGGGGAGGAGCGACGGAGGAGGCGCGATGTCATATACAGCAATGAGGGCGAACTGTTTGATTCGGCGGATGAGAAGCCTGGCGGATGAGAAGACTGGCGGATGATAAGCCTGTATGTGGAGGGGCGACGGCGGGGGAAGGCGCTATATGTCATATACAGCAACGAGGGCGATCTGTTTGATTCGGCGGATGAGAACCGTGGCGGATGAGAAGCCTATATGGGGAGGGGGCGACGGCGGGGGTGCTATATGTAATAATCAGTTAGTAGGGCGATATGTTTGATTCGGCGGATGAGAACCGTGGCGGATGAGAAGCCTGGCGGATGAGAAGCCTATATGGGGAGGGGGCAACGGCGGGTGCGCTATATGTCATATACAGCTAGGAGGGCGATCTGTTTGAAGCCTATATGGGAGCAGTGGCGGCTCTAGGATTTGGCAAGTGGGGGCCATTGGGGGCAACTTCTAAGTTCTAATCATGGGGGCCATCCATTTGTTCTTTAATGTATGTAGCATTAAGTATAGGGTCCCAACTGGGGGCCACTGGGGGGGCAGGCAGTCAATAGAGGGCACGGCCGCCCTCTCCCCCCGGTGGAGCCGCCACTGATGGGGAGGGGCGACGGAGGGAGGCGCGATGTGTCATATACAGCAATGAGGGCGAACTGTTTGATTCGGCGGATGAGAAGCCTGGCGGATGAGAAGACTGGCGGATGAGAAGCCTGTATGTGGATGGGGCGACGGCGGGGGAAGGCGCTATATGTCATATACAGCAACGAGGGCGATCTGTTTGATTCGGCGGATGAGAACCGTGGCGGATGAGAAGATTGGCGGATGAGAAGCCTATATGGGGAGGGGGCGAAGGAGGGGGCGCGATATGTAATAATCAGTTAGTAGGGCGATCTGTTTTATTCGGCGGATGAGAACCGTGGTGGATGAGAAGCCTATATGGGGAGGGGGCGTGGGCGGTGGGGCGCTATATGTCATATTCAGCTAGGAGGGCGATATGTTTGATTCGGCGGATGAGAAGCCTGGCGGATGAGAAGCCTATATGGGGAGGGGGCGACGGCGAGGGAAGGCGCTATATGTCATAGACAGCAACGAGGGCGATCTGTTTGATTCGGCGGATGAGAACCGTGGCGGATGAGAAGACTGGCGGATGAGAAGCCTATATGGGGAGGGGGCGACGGCGGGGGCGCTATATGTCATATACAGCTAGGAGGGCGATCTGTTTGATTCGGCGGATGAGAACCGTGGCGGATGAGAAGCCTATATGGGGAGGGGCGACGGGGGGTGGCGCTTTATATGTCATTTTCAGCTAGGAGGGCGATATGTTTGATTCGGCGGATGAGAAGCCTGGCGGATGAGAAGACTGGCAGATGAGAAGCCTATATGGGGAGCAGTGGCGGCTCTAGGATTTGGCATGTGGGGGCCATTGGGGGCAACTTCTAAGTTCTAATCATGGGGGCCATCCATTTGTTCTTTAATGTATGTAGCATTAAGTATAGGGTCCCAACTGGGGGCCACTGGGGGGCCAACGTGGGGGCCAGGCAGTCAATAGGGGGCACGGGCCCCCCCTTTCCCCCGGTGGAGCCGCCACTGATGGGGAAGGGGCGACGGCGGGGGCGCTACATGTCATATACAGCTAGGAGGGCGATCTGTTTGATTCGGCGGATGAGAAGATTGGCGGATGAGAAGCCTATATGGGGAGGGGGCGAAGGAGGGGGCGCGATATGTAATAATCAGTTAGTAGGGCGATCTGTTTTATTCGGCGGATGAGAACCGTGGCGGATGAGAAGCCTATATGGGGAGGGGGCGACGGCGGGGGCGCTATATGTCATATAGCTAGGAGGGCGATCTGTTTGATTCGGCGGATGAGAACCGAGGCGGATGAGAAGCCTATATGGGGAGGGGTGATGGGGGCGGCGCTTTATATGTCATATTCAGCTAGGAGGGCGATATGTTTGATTCGGCGGATGAGAAGCCTGGCGGATGAGAAGACTGGCGGATGAGAAGCCTATATGGGGGGCGACGGGGGCGGCGCTTTATATGTCATATACAGCAACGAGGGCGATCTGTTTGATTCGGCGGATGAGAACCGTGGCGGATGAGAAGATTGGCGGATGAGAAGCCTATATGGGGAGGGGGCGAAGGAGGGGCGCGATATGTAATAATCAGTTAGTAGGGCGATCTGTTTTATTCGGCGGATGAGAACCGTGGTGGATGAGAAGCCTATATGGGGGGGGAGGGGGCGACGGCGGGGTGCTATAAGTAATAATCAGTTAGTAGGGCGATCGGTTTGATTCGGCGGATGAGAAGCCTGGCGGATGAGAAGCCTATATGGGGAGGGGACTACGGCGGGGGGCGCTATATGTCATATTCAGCTAGGAGGGCGATATGTTTGATTCGGCGGATGAGAAGCCGGGCGGATGAGAAGACTGGCGGATGAGAAGCCTATATGGGGAGCAGTGGCGGCTCTAGGATTTGGCAAGTGGGGGGCCGTTGGGGGGAGGGAAACTTCTAATCATGGGGCCAACCATTTGTTGTTTAATGTATGTAGTATTAAGTATCGGGTCCCAACTGGGGGGCCACTGGGGGCGAACGGGGGGGCCAGGCAGTCAATAGGGGGCACGGGCCCCCCCCCCCCTTTCCCCCGGTGGAGCCGCCACTGATGGGGAAGGGGCGACGGCGGGGGCGCTACATGTCATATACAGCTAGGAGGGCGATCTGTTTGATTCGGCGGATGAGAACCGTGGCGGATGAGAAGCCTATATGGGGAGGGGCGGCGGCGGGGGAAGGCGCTATATGTCATATACAGCAACGAGGGCGATCTGTTTGATTCGGCGGATGAGAACCGTGGCGGATGAGAAGCCTATATGGGGAGGGGGCGCAAATGTCGGCGCAAATGTCGGCGCGCAAATGTCGGTCGAGCATTTGACGTGTCACCCAATTGCTTCTGGTCTCAAATATATAACGCTACATTTAATAGAACTTTGCTCGCCTAGCCAGTCATTCAGCAAAGGTGTTTATGAGCTTTTCAATATCCAATGTACGATTTTTGTGAACAAACAAACGTCTAAGCCCGCAACCCCATCCTGTAGATATATACAACTGAGAAGCTTTATGCTTAGACTAGTAGAACCGATCCTCAATCATCCCCTACCCAGGGACGTCATTTGGGGCGGCAGGGGGGGGGGCATTTGCCTTCCCCCCCTGATTTTTAGGAAAAGAATTTTTTCGCCAGCGTTTGTGTTATTTACTTTTTACATGCCCTAAAGGAGTGCTTGATATCGAGTAATCTGAAGTAACTAATCCAGTGGCGTAACCACGCCCAGGCAATTACGGGCAATGCCAGGGTTACTTTTCTTTCTGCCGGGTTGACAAAATATAAAAATTATGTCTTTATTATTTGGATTTGCTTACTTTTGCACTGCCATGTACGTCATTGCTATACTATTCTAATTGTCTGAAACTAAAGTATCTGGAATACGTGTCTCACAGATTACAGGTATCAGTTAGAATTGCAGTAATTACTACAGTCGTTTTGTTTGGCAAGTATATGTATCTGCGTGATATATCGAATTTTAGTTATGGCGGTAATCGCCTGTCCCTATGGACCATTCATTTCCTATGTATCTTCCTCTACCGAAGTGAACGCTATCTACAGCGTAATGTGATAATTGGCGATCTGGCGATGGCTAAAGATTTATGAATGCCGACTGATACCAGGGATAGCTGAAGTAGATTTGACCTGTGCGCTCGAAAGACCCTCGTCGGGTCGGGTCGGGTCGACCCGCCTTATAGGAGAAAAATGGCAGCTGCTCTGAGATTTGACCTTTTTGACCCGAGAGGTACTCCGATTTCCCTGTGTATTTGGTCTGAAACGTATTGCTTTTATTGTCGTTAACTACCAGAGCAAAGAAAGCTCACCACTTGGTGAACCTGATTGGCAGCACGCAACGGATCAAAGGTAGGGGTCTATAGATTCACTCTTTAAAAGTCATCTGCTGAGCAATTGCGTTGCCTCGTGAAAAGGGATCAGTTTAAAATCCTCATGTTAATTTTTTAAACTATTTCTTCGAGTGCCTTTCCATAAATTACGTAAACAAAAGAGGCAAGGGTTTGAAAAGTGTGACAACTGTTGATAAGGCGCAGAGGGGATGGATTAAAATTCGCCCAAAAAATTGCTTACGTAATTTATGGACAGCCCATGGTCAGCTGCCCGGGTTACATCATTTTGACTCTGTTTACGCCACTGAACTAATCGTAAAAAAATGACTGACGAGCACAAAAAGGTCGTCAACTGTTTCGCAAACTTGTAACTTGTCCGGCTGTGAAAGTGTTTCCCCCCCTGAAAAACAGTGAAATGACGTCTCTGCACCTACCCCACCCCCTCACCAAAATTTCTCTGCAATTTTGCACGAATCTCACGGGTAGCCCGATGGCAAGTGGGTGGGTTCAACCCCCCTGAAACCCCCCCGAGGCCCCGCCACTGAATCCGGGCTTTTTGAAAAGTTCTTGAAAATGCATTCGTTCTGGTGAATCTCAGTCATTTCCGTTGAGCCGTTGTCTCAAATTGTCTGCGCTTGTCTCAAGTTCTCAAATCTCAACTGTCTGTCCAATAATTACTCCAGTAAGTCCAATTGTTCTCCCGCTGTGATCTTACTGACCTCAGTTTCAACTAACTTACGTTTACACGTTTTCAGTTGGACCGGTCACCTGCAGGGCTGCAGACATGCAGGGCCTTAATGGCGGGTGGAACAGGGCCTTAATGGAGTGTGGCAAATAAAGGGTCTGGGTCACATAGGGTTTGCTGAAGTTTTGTATCGGATTACCTGATGAATGTAGTGAAGACATCAATTGCTAGTTTCTTGTATCTGCTGCTGGTGGGTAGGGGTTACTGCTGCTGACACTGTGCTACCTATATGCAGTGATGGGCAAAATACTTTAAAAAGCATTTTCAAAATAGGAAATAAAATAGTGCAAAAAGTATTTTGAAAATTACAAAATGAAATACTTTACAAATGTATTTGCATCATAGAAAATAAAATAGTATTTTCCCAATACTTTTTGAAAATACTTTCGTAAAATACTTTGCCTTACGTCAATAAATTGATTCTTGCATTGCATCACAATAAGGTTTAAACGGTTTTAAGGTTTAAGATTAAGGTTTTCTACAGCAGCAGATTCAACACAGTCCATCGTCCATTATGGCCAGTAAAACTAAAAACCAACCGCAAATGTCAGTTCCTCGGCAAAGTTAGCATAATTCCTGAACTGTTGAACACGAGAACAACTCACAAGAACAGTGTAGGTAAGTCTGTTAGCCTTACAAGTTGACAACAAACTTAGATAAAATTCTTCACTTTTTATTTCGAAAAAGTATTTTGGAAAAGTTTTTCCGTAAGGTCACAAATACTTCTTAAAACTATTTTGAAAATAATGAAATACAATAATTTTAAAAAGTTTTTTTAAAATAGAAAATAAAATAGTATTGTTTCTTTTGGAAATAGAAATACTATTTTCAAAATAGTATCTTGCCCATCACTGCCTATATGTCATATACAGCACTGATGGCGATATGTTTGGTTCGGCGGATGATAACCGTGTCGGATGTGACCATAATGCGCCCAAAAGTGTCTTTCTTTACATTTGTTATTAGTTAAGAAGTAGAAAATGGTAGTCACCTTCGTGTGTTTTCTTTCGAATTTTATTACTTAACTAACTCTATAATCTGGCATGAATAAATATCATGGTACTGGATTGAATGGCAAATGAAATAAGCATACAACTTTCGAAATAAAAGTGCTATATACGGGTCAATTTCCGTCTCTTTGCACGTGAAACTAATATAGGAAGAACATTTACCAATCCCGGGTCAAAAGGTCAAATTCGGAATGTAACATTTTTCTATTGGACAAGACAATCACATCCGATCCTTGGACGACATACTATCCTGAACGTGAAATGAAACTCAGCCGGTTCCAGCATTCAATCCCCCTCGCCCCCTCCACCACCAACCACCTGGTGAGAAGTCAGCTTCTGTGCGACTGCGAGCACTGTCATCAGCAACTGACAACAGTGAACGATCGATAACTATAAGGTTTCCAGTGCCAAGGGTGGCGAAGAAGATGCATAGCAGACATGGGCGTAAAACACGGGGGGACGGCGGGGGACGGTCCCCCCGATTAATTAGTTGGCGGGGGACAGAGTATCAATTATCCCCCCAATGTTTTGGGCTATATGGTAAAGAATTCTATCCTACCCCATGATGTTTATGCCAGAATTACGCCAAATCCACATTCTCTCATTTCGGATGACCTTTTTGCTTGTCACGGTTTTGGAGAGGGAAAAATATAAAAATATCAGGATGACCTTCTTTTTGGCTTGTCAAGACGTATTTAATGGGCGATTTTGAGTCCCCACCATAATATGCAATATCCCCCCCCAAAATGAGGGGGATATTTATATTTCTGGGGGGTCAACTTTTTAAAAAGTATTCTATCCCGCCCCCCATTGTTGACGCCAGGTTTACGCCTCTGATACCAGATTCAATTTTTCGGCTTGTACTAGTAGAATTGCATAATTACAAGTATCACTATGCTCACACTATGCTCACACCCATGTTAGAAGGACAAGTAGGCCTACACTTAATACGTGGGTTGCATTCTTTGACAGTACTGATATGACATGGGCACAATGAGCAACGGAGGCTGGTCACAATGTCAACTGTTCAGTTAACAGGAGTGGTTGAAAATACTATTGAAAGAGTGAAACTCTTTTTTATATCACTTCTCGATCCCCTATATATTCAGTAATGGCAATCGGAGTGACACGAGGCAATGTACAAAAAAATTTCGCAAGAGGAGGCAAGAGTAAAAACAAGAAAATACAAAATCGGCGAGAAGCACAAAAGGTCATGTGCAATGTGAAATTTTGGTCTTTTATTCCTTGGGGTGGCAAGTACCCCCTCTTGCCCCTACGTGTGGTCGCCAATGGGGGACACATTTATTGTTGGACATTTCCCGCTTTCCCTCTCCCGCTTCAGACTGGATTTGGTTGGCTGGTATGCCATAGGCATTATGACTGTGGTATCATGGAAGTAGAATGAACTCCAATGATCCATTGATTGATACATTGACTGATAACTTGATTTATTGATCGATCGATTGATTAATCGATATATTAAGTGATCGATAAAATGATGGATTCATGTAATGTGGAGTCGGCATGGTAATGAAATATTTCTTTTTCCTGCATTTCAGTTAATGATGGTGAGTAGGTGCCTGCGTCGCTCAGTTGTCATCTGCTAAAGGGGAGGTCCTTATAATCCTGAAGACTGTCCCTGCTTCGGACACCGTTATGTACAGCAGAAGAAAAAAAGGACCCAAACGTCTTCTACCGGCTATACCTGTTGGATGACGACAAATATATTTGTCTGTGTTTTTGCAACGTCGTTGCAAAAAACTTTCCCGTAGCCTGTTAACAGAATTTGAGGCCCTGGGGCGTATGTAATTGTGAACAAGATAGCACCAAACATTTCACTGGATCTGCGTTTTATGATTGATATAATATCTCACTAAGTCAATGAATTATGCTCGCCGTGTATGTCTTAAAGAGGGATATTGTGTTATGCTGCCCAATTTATCTGGTTTCTCCTTTAATTTTTATGTTTAGCTAAATGCACGACTTTTACATAGGCGTATGCACGACAATCATTATCATGCTGTGGTTAACGAAATAAATAAAAGCATGTCTACAAATCTTCTTCCCCTTTCAGTCGGTCACCACATCGTAGAGTTCTTTTTTTCAGATAGTAATGAGGATCATGACGCTGGTGATGATGATCATGGAAATGAGTGTGGTGGCGTGTGTCTTTTTAAACCGACACACTGATCCGTTGGGGCTGGGCGGAGCGGAGCAGCGGCGCTCTTTGCCATTGGTCAGATAGGTAGGTCGTTCCATCTTGCCTTTATGCACGTATAAAATGCATTGTACCAACCCGGCAACCCCTATTAAGAGCTGCATAGCTATAATGGCCGTTCGTCTGAGTATCGACGCTTTGCGTAAAGGTGATTTGGATAGTATTTTTAACACCAATAACGACTGCAGTTTAGTCACTAACCTGTGGAAGCCGAAGGCTGGCGAAGTCTTCATATTTCGAAGCAACGGCACAGGTTCTTATGAAATTTTTATTTACTTCTGTATTTAATAATAGCATGGTGGACTGGCGGAGGGGGGGGGTTACGGGCGCAGGCGACTGAGCATCGCTGGACATTAAGGATAATATTTCGTCGAATGTCATCAATGTACCTGTCCGGTCCAGGGACTTTAATTTTTTGCGCGCATGCTTATCTTCGAATTTCTAACTTCTCCTTAGTCGCAATTCACTCACACACTCTGGATTTTTGGCCCCCTAACTACGAGAGTATTCAATCGAGAAGTTCAAAAACACGTCGACATAGCGTTCAAAATAACCGGGAACGACGGTTCATAGGTCTGAAATTTCTCTAAATTGCATGTGGAATTATTCCGCAGTTATCTGGGACAATACTGCTTCCTTTACAGATCATTCCATGATAAACATGACTTAACACTAGAAGGACGGAAGCGGTAAAATGTACCGCTAGCGGCCCCTCAAATCTTATACTTGTAGTAATATTTGGAGTAAACTTTTCATCTTTTATTACTTTCACTATTTCTCTCAGTCACACACGAAGGAAAAAAAATTGGTATACAAATATTGCATGTACTTAACTTGCGACTCATTATACTGGTGGCGTTGCTAGGATTTTTGGGCCCTTATCAAAAATGTTTCAATGGGCCCTTGCAAATTAAAAATTGTCAACATGAGGAAAACTGCACCAGGACTTAGATGGCTGCCCGTTGTCCGTCCCCTTTTGGATGCCTGGCCCTCCATTTCCCCCAATTTGAACAAAAACAAATGGTTGGCCCCCAAGATTAGAAGATGCCACTCCAACGGGTCCGGCTACAGGCATATACACGTGGAGGGGCAGCGGAAGGAAAGATCGGTATAGCGCACGGGTAAGGACCCCGCGGAACGCTATGATAGCAGCCGGATGCGCTAAGGTAGACATAAGGAAGAAACAGCGCGAATGTAGGGCTTTTTCGGTTCGGGAGGTAGGAGGGCCTATTCATCAATCAGGGATTATTATGTGAGAGCAAACGAACTGTGGAGAAGAGGGAATCAAAAGGCAAAAGGAAGAAGAAAAATTTAAAAATAAAAAATATATAAAATTTGTATGGTTGTATCATTGTTTTGAGACCTGCCGGGCATTCATCAGTCTCCAGTGGCGGCTCCAGGATTTGGCAAGTGGGGGGGGGGGGTTGGGGTGGCAACTTCTAATTATGGGGGGTCCAACCATTTCTTTTTATGTATGTAGTATTAAGTACAGTAGCGTCATTTCACACTTTCTTGTGGGCGAGAAAATTTGTGCCTAATTTTAGCCAATATGTGCAAATTTGAGGCAATTTTGTGAAAATTTTAGGCAATTTATTTGCAAGTTTTTTGGCAATTTTTGAAAATTTTTGGGCAATTTTTGGGCCAATTTTGAAAAAATTGCAATTTTAAAATATTTCTTGGTAAAGTTTTATATCTAGTATAGTATATATATCTAGTATATATATAGTATAGGGTCTCTACAGGGGGCACTGGGGGGCCAGTAGCTCAGTAGGGGGGCATGGTCGCCACTGTCAGTCTCCACCTAGTGGCAAGCCACTAGGGGGAACTTGGGACATGGGAAACCCTAGGGATGAAGGAAGGGGACCAGGACGGAGGCAGACCCCCCTCACCTGAAGGTGAGTTGTCACAGTTTCTTACTAATTTTGCATTGAACTTTGTAGCCTACATTAACCCAAAAGGACTTGCGTCGGTTGAAAACCATTCCTATATCCCCGGTTGAATGTTTATGTAACTGTGCAAAGAATGTATCTGTTTATATAATTCAGAAGACTGGCGCGCTGATGGATATCGGTGGAAACAAAATGGTTCTTCTTACATACCGAATACGAATCATGTTTATAAGAAAACCCATTTCAAGATCAATACAGGCAATGGATTGTCTTCCGAATTCCAGAAGTTTGCGTACCGTAAATGTGACGGCAGTGATTCCCGTGTGGTAGTACACTACATTGGAAACGAAGACAAGGCTGTTGACTTTCCACATGGTAAGTACATGCTAAATTGCTAAATAATACAGTACAGAAATAATCCTGACTAGCAAATGTACTATGCCACTTTAAACAATTAATCACTTGCGTCGCCACAGAGGGCAAATGGGGGCAATTGCCCCCAACCTGCCCCCAGACCACCTAACAGATTCGCGCAAATGCGATAAGAAAGTTTTCTGTGAAGGGGGTCAGCAGTGGTAATGAATCTAACACGGTAGCCCTTTTCCTAACCACAACCAAAAATTCCTGGCGACGCCACGGCACTTAATGGAGTTTAACATGTCAAGTGCAGCACTTGTAAGTAATTGACAAAACAACGGTTGACCGTTAATAGTGAAAATAATCGGTGGAACCCAGCCCGCTTTTACACGATGACTCTGTAAGTATTCGATTACACTTAACTACATTTAACTGACTTTTCGAACGTTACCAATCGATATCAATAAAACAGGAACAATCGCAACTTGAACTCACTGCGTTGCTCAAAACTTTTCTAGCCCCTTTCTCAGTTCCTCGTCCTTCCTTTTCCAAAGCTATAATCAAAAAAGAGGGCCCTAGAACTTTCCTTCCCGCGCCCACCCTCACCCACCACTCGCGCCAACACACGACCGGTCTTCCGTCACCGTGGCGCCTCTGGCGAATTCGGGACGAGGATCGTTCCAATAGCATTGATTCTTAGAATTTAGAAAAGAAGTAATACGCCTAACATGTGGACTAATTTATAGAAACAATACAGAAATTGCAAATTTTCCAACATCCGCCCAAAAAGTGGTATTAAATTAGACTAAATTGCCTTAAATTTACGAAACTTTTGACCAAAAAATTTTAAAAACTGTCCACGAATTGCAAAAATGTACTAAGCTCTCTGTTACTGTTAAAGCTCTGAAGGGAAATCGCTAAACGGAACTGTCGAGTTAATGTTACACTTTGTGTTCGACAGGTAATTCAAAAAGTGGACTGCATTTCCTCCCAGCTGCAGATACCTTTAGAAATGTTTTGGCAAAGGGCGCATGTTCGTACAAAGACCTACTGATACAAACCATGTCTGAACCCGTACAGTTCCAACCGCGAAACCAAAAGCAGTTGCAATATTACAAGGAATCAAAGCGGCGTATTAGCAAAGACTGTATTCTTGGTCTACATGAGCTTGCGTATATGGTGGCAGGATTCGTCTGGACCATAACAACATTCCCGGATCTTGTCGTTGTTTGTTGTCTACCGCAGTTGTTGGACTTTGTGGTGCGTCTGTGCCAATGGAAGCCTGTTTTGCTGTCGTACGACACAACGTTCAACATGGGTGACTTTTACCTGTCTATATTGTGCGTACAGATGGACTGTTTCACGTCTAGGCCGTGCATACCTTTAGCCTTCATGCTACATGACCGGAAATTCAAATGGATGCACGAGCTTTTCTTCACACATGTCAAGAAGCACTGTTCTGGTATTAGGAATGCCGTTATCGCAATTGATGGAGAGGTAAGTATATCGAAAGCGATACGGTCTTGCACAAATTGGCAAGTTGCCATGTGCTCCAACCACATCGTGCGTGACGCGGAGTTCTGGTTGAAGAAGCATAGTGCTTGCCCTAGCGAAATTCCTGTGTATAAAAGTAACATCAGAGAGTTGCTACTATGCCAAACGGAAGACGCCCTGATTAGCAAACACGCACAGTTCCAAAGCCAGTGGAGTGCACCGTTTGTTACATATTACAATGATCACTTAAACGACAGAATTACTTTGGCCTACACCGGTTACTTGAGAAGCATAAAACTGGACTGTGACAATGTGACAACCAACATGTCTGAGTCCATCAATGCTGCACTAAAACGTCTCCAGAAATGGACTGAAGTTAGTCCAGACATGATGGTTGTCACACTGTACAAGTTACAACTTGCAACGCACACCGACGTCATCAGGAGCTTGAAGGGCTTTGGCCCTATGGAATTTGTTGTCACCTTCGATAGCGGTACGTAACGATAGTCTCAAGGAGTAGAAATTTGGCAAAATTTCAAGTGATTTTACTGAAATGTTGTCTACGACATAGCGCCTGCTATTTAGCTGTATCATGTTATTACATCTTGTTAAATTCTGGCTTTTGGGTTGGAACCAGTGACTTCCCCCCACTGCTACATCCGTCCACCATTAAAATCCATCTCAATGCTACAAATCCAACACAAGTACACCCGCCTTTGCCGCCCCATTATTTCCCCCACCCATCGCCCGTAAGAAATCGCGCCCTGGTTATAACCACTTTCTTGTTTTTAGCTGACATCGTTTCGACTATTGATTGCCTGCCCAACGAGGCACCACCTCCTGACCTACTTGTAGAAAGTATACGATCGCGACTATCCAATCGTGATACTGATCACGAATCAGTGCCGCCCGTGTGTCAGCTTTTAATAGAGGATCTCCAGGTATGTCATGTACCGCAACACAAGATATTCAGCGTTGCAGATCCAGTTGGAATGGCACACTCGGTCCGGTTGTTTCCAACGGAGACTTGCACGTGTCCAGCAAATACTACTTGTTGCCATATCATGGCTGCCAAGAGAAGTATCGGTTTGGAAACATCGAGCAGACGCACTATATGTCTGACGCAGTTGCGGAAAAATTCAAGGTTAGACTTTATCAATGTTTAACTAAAATTAACAAGTTTAACGACATCTAAAAACGGCATACCTCTTCAGCTCGGTTAACTATAAAGATATAACTTGTAGTCGTTATAATTGGTTGTGATATGTCACACTTTAATTATAATTTCTTGGCGCAATTGTTAGACCGTAGTATATTTATCCAGGAATCGATCGGATAAAGTATCAGGACGTAAAAGAGCACGGATTGGCGATCTCTCATTTGTTGCTGCACCAGACTCTTTAGCAGCGGAGTAAGTGTACTTCAATACGCCTCGGCAATTAAAAAAACCCCCAAAGTATGGAATGCTCTGCAGCACATTTTAACGACAGAAAACAAATCGTCTCGTTGACAATTCTGTTGGGTGGAAATAATTTCAGTGTCTATTCTATTTCGATTGCAGGGTTTCCAATTCCACTCAGCAGTCAGTTTCAGCTGGGGATTTTATTTCAGTTATTATTGACGTTAAGTTCTAGCATAGCCCATGTCTGTTTCCATGCAGTTTAAGTGTTAATAATATTGTAATTTTCACTCTCAGCTGCATTCACTTTATTGACAATAAATTCAATTTCTATTCGTTTCCAGTTCAATGAAATAGCAATGGAACATATTGATGAAAGGGTCCATTATGTCAATATACTGTGAGGTTGTTTTTTAATATGAAGCATAGCCAAAAACTTAGTATGGCTTGTTAGCCGCCACCATGATGTGATAAGTGTTCTGTAACGCGTTCATTAGCGGACCACATAAGGAGGAAACTGTCATGACAAATGGGACTTTGGAGACACCGGCCGAAGAGCAAAGTTCACCTGTTAAGAAGTCCGCCCGACGCGTCCATTTTCGTCTTAACCAAAAGCCTGAAGACTGTCATGCTGAGGGCATAGGTCAAGAGCGACAGAATTTGGCACGCAGGTATTACATGAATTATGTGGAGACCAGCCTATTTGAATAGCGGTAACGTAATCATAAATTTAATGTCTTACATATCATTTAATGACTCAATACAGTATTCTAGAAAGTGTCGATATGTCCAAACATAATGGCGCAGTGAGAAGAAAATTTGACTATTTTCCAAAAAATTTAAAAACCACATATATTGCCATTGGCACGTTCAAGATTTTGTAAAATCTCGTCAGGCGTGTTGACCTCTTCATGTCCAGAGGTTTAATGAAATTGAGCACAAAAATCGGGCAACGTAGACATAATTTGATAAGTTTTAAGAGACAATTTACGGTCAAGTAAACGATGTCGCATATCAATTGTGAAGAAATGTATCACCTTACTTATAATTAGTCTTGAGCTTATATTTAATACTCCCTCAGAAAGTACATGGGTTTTGGTATACTAACATGTTGTTTAAAATTCACCGTATATACGTAAGTTTGCGTTAATCATTTGCAAACTTAAGTCTGGTACTTACATTTGAACTGCTAACTTGCAATGGACATTTTTGTTAATTATTTATGTAAATGGTTATTTATAAGTTTAATGGTATATATTTAGGGTGCATGAGGTTATAAATGTTGTTAATTGTTAGAAATAGGAAAACATGTACAGAGTCATCTTCCGTGAGTCCTGGATGTATGGAGAAACAAGCAGACGCGCTAGGTGTCCAAATTCGCAATCCTTCCACTCACGTCACGTTTCTCGTGAAACGCAAAAGTGGAAAAAGGGATGCTGTCGACAAAGGCAAAAGGCTAAGGACTTCGAGACCGAGGTATGTCATACAGACTTTCATGGACAATTACCATATATATATATATACCCATTATACCCACTGTCTTGTCATGGGGCCCTAGTCAGATACGCTCTGAGAAGTATGCGGCAATGTTCACGCACTTAAATTTTGGATTGCCGGTGTGTCGATCTGGCCACTGTGCAAGAGATGTAAGACGCACCAACTTACTTGTCAGGGGTCATGTAAAGCGTGCAGAATAGAGAGCTATGAGGTTCTGGTAAAAAACTTACTAAAAACTAGCTTTTCAAACTTTAACACCCAGCGAATCGCTGTACTCCTGCCTGCTTATAGAAGATAAGTTGGTAGTTTTACGAAGTGAGGTTGGTAATGAATTTCAGAGCTTGGGACCACAAATGAACGTCCTGACGAATAACTTTGGATCGTAGTAGGGGTTTGAGTAGTAGGGGTTGGTATTAGTTGCATCACAAGGTAATAGGGTGCATTCTAAAAATTTTGTTAAATACTAAAAGACAAATTGTAAAATAATTTGATCTTTATAGAAGCCGATGTAGGGATTGGCTGGCATGTGTTATAGGTTCAAATCGTGGATAAGAACATGATTTAGGTCTGGCGTTGTAAATTTTTTTATAAAGTAAGAGTCATTATATAAACTATGCTACCCTAGTAACCATATGGACCATTCAGGAAGCAAGAATGTAATTAGTTTGTGTAAATGGTTACAAAAGAAGAATAAATTTAATTAATAAGTGTGTTTGATTATGTCCCTGCTTTTACTAGATTAATTACTGAAACAGATATCGAGCCGGTTGTCAAAAGCAAGGTAATCTACGGGAGATAGGCCTTCTACAGCCAGAAGATCAAA